>JADIIU010000137.1:0-33187 GCA_027603945.1 Terramyces sp. JEL0728
GCATACGATAGTGCTGGAAATAAAGTGAATGAAGGTGCGCAAAACCTCAAAGACAGTGCTCATTCTGCAAAAGGTAATCTCATCTTAATTTAGAAACTGCTTCTGACAAGTATAATGGCAAATAATATTTCCCTAAATAAAACTTGCCCTGAAAAATTTATTTTAAGGAAGGTGTAATCAATATTTGTCCCTTGTATTCAACTTCTTTACCTGCAGTGCTTTCAAGGGCACGAGTGACTCTGATGGGATCGCACAACAAGCAAGTAAACTGCGGCTCTTCTTGTTCCACCAGCCGTTGATATTCTTTTTCAGTCAGCTCATCATCGCACCCAACATGGACCCATCTAGATTAGGGTTGTTTACCTGTCGCAAGAATCACAACATACCATTGCTAAATCATCAGCATCCCTGCTGTAGACTTTAAGACAGATTGGACAGAATCTATCTTGTTGGAAATCATGGTAGCAACTCGGACAAAATGTTGCCAAGAATTGTCCAATATCTCCTTTTTGTGGGATTACAACATGTCTCCATTCAGTCGGTCCAGGTTTAGTAGTTTTGCAAGATTGACATTCAGCGCACAGTTTACATAACCAGGCCCCTAAATTAATACGGAATACCTTCAGGCAATCGTTGCATTGGAGGGTCGCTACAATAAGTGTGCAGCCCTCGATCACAAACATCGCAGAACAAAAGTTTGTCGTCATTATCGGCATTATGGCACTTTGTACAAGTCTTACAGTTACTGCACAACCATGGGTAAGTGAAGCATTTTGAAATAAGCACCGGGTCTTCAAATTCCATACAACTTGGGTGGTGATTGGTTTTGCAATTGTCGCAAGTAATCATCAATGTGCCAGGCACACCTTTGAGTGTAGCTGCACTAGATAATTCGTGGCAATGAGCACAAGCTTCTTCGTCCCCCGATTGATCAAATTTAACTTTTCTCGGTCTACCCTTTTTGCGAACAGAGAGAATTTGTGGTGGTTGAGAAGCCATTATAAATGGCTGAACACCATAGAGATTAGGTGGCTGATCATACTGCCTTATCCTCTTTTCATTAATATTTTCATTGTTATGGTAAGGAGAATCAGTCTCGCTGAATCTGTTTTGATATCTAATGTTAAAATTTCGTACAATGGAACAGCATCCTGATGTTGATCTTTCATAATTGCAAGTGGATATCGCGAAGGTTCGAAACTGTTACTCACTACTTTCCACTGAGCGTGTGGTTCATATGGCATACAATTGACTTCTTTTTCAATCTTGATTTCATCTCCGTTATAATCGACATTGGTTTCAACCAATACACGGATTGGCTGAGTGATTTTAGGGATTTGTTCAATATTAGTATGCAAATCAAGGAATGAGGTTGGTCTTGTTTTGTTTAATCTTTGGTTGAAATCTGCTGCTGACAAAGCACACTTGAGCATCCACTGATCTTGTTCCAATTCTGCTGGAATGGCTAAAGGCTCAAACTGTTCAACTTCGTGTTTAGATTTCAAAAATCCAGCAATAGAGAAATCATGTCTTCTGAACGGCCCTCTGTCACCACCAGACGTTTTACTGTAATCGTATATACCTGCGGTTAATTAAAAGTACCGTAAGATTGTTCATCTTCATCCATCTTGGTATCGTCTTCTGCAACTTCTTGTTGATCTCCAACATAATAGTCATCCTTGATTGGTCTTCCTCTTCTCACTACTTTGTGTCCAAACACTTTAAACAAGTTTCTTGCTCTAATTAATGTAATTGGTCTGTTTCGTAACTGTGACGGAAGAATATCCAATTTACGTAAATGCTCTCGATCTTCTTCAGTCCCACTAACTCTCTTTACATTAGTATTGCGCAAAAAGAAAATATAAGTGTCTCTAAAGCCTAATAATTTTGATGCTTCCAGCGAATAGAGGTATAAACGAGTTGGATGTCTTGGCAATGTGAATGTTGGGAATCTGTATTCTCTTCCGCCCTGTAAATACCCGTCTTTGTCAATCTTTGTTTCTCCAATTGGGTCGCTTTCTTCATCGTCGTCTTCATCGGCATCAGGTTCATCATCTGGTGGAGGTGATGAAGTCTTTGGCTTTGGTGGTCTACCTTTCTTTTTTGGAATTGGAGGCCTCCCACGTTTTCGTTTAGGTTGATCTTGAGGTTCAGGCTCTGGCTGTTCTTCTTCATCAGCTTCTTCCTGTGATCCTTCATCTTCAAATTCTGGATCAACTTCCATGTCTTCTTCCATCTTTTTTCTACCTCTCTTTGGCGGTTCTTGTTCAATTTCTTCTTCGTATTCGTCATCATCCTCGTCCTTCTTTTTAGGACTGCGTTTTCGATCACCCATAATTTTTCAAGATTTTTCAATTTGAAATTTCAGTGTTCCTCAATAGAGTTGCACTTTGTATTTCACACTACTTTCGCAATGAAAATAACCTTTGGGGAGCAAGTCTTGGTTCTGCGTAATTGAGGTTGAGAAATTAGTTCTGTCATCCATGTACTACAATTATGGTGAATTCTAATGCGCCTTAGAGAATGTATGGTAGCGCTCATTTCCGCAATAAAACAGCTGAAATTTTCTTGGATGATTGGACCTAATCCAGAAATTGAAATCCTTTTGCAAACACCAGTCCAAGACAAAGAATTACTACAATACCAGCAAGAGTTTTTGGAATTTGCACAAATGGAAGAAGAGCAGCTAACTCAAGATTCGCAGCAGTCGGTGGAGAAACCTATGATGGATATGGTTCATGAAATATACAGCACTCCCGAACAGGAGATGGATCTGGAGGAAGAAATTCCCTTGAAAAAGAGAAAGGTTAACAGTACGGGTAATAGTCCGGAAAGAGCAATGCCAGGCTCTGGAAACAATCAATATACCATAATTGCTGACCAACAAGACGACGAGCCGATGGAATTACCAATGGGACTGAACAACCAACTAAATTCAGCTGGAGGAGATGAAACCAAGATTAACGTCAATGATAAACAGTCGGCGATCAAAGCGCTCCAGTTCTACTCATCAGATAGTGCTAAAGATAGCCTGCAGCTGGACGCATCTCAGCTACCGGATGAAGATTTAGTGTTTGATTTTGACAGCCAATTTGTCCGATTCAATGAAGAGCTGTTTAACAGTGCGATTGCTGGATTTATTTGGTCTGAAACGCTTATTACAAGCAATTCGTCGCACAAAGACAAGTTTGTAAAGTTATCCATGAAAAATTGCCAGCATCTGTCTCCAAAGGAAAATATTAATGTGTTGCTTCACGAAATGATTCATTGCTACTTGACTGACATTTGCAAAAAACCGAGAGAGCACTGTGGAGATTTTGACCGAATGATGGAAAACATTAATAGAAAATTGAACAGCGAAATCACGCATGCGCACGAGTCTCCGGCAAAACCAGATGCCCCTTATATTTGGAGATGTGAAGGTACTAATTAACTAACAAGGCAATTGCTCGGCCTGGGATCCTTACCGAGGGGTTGTAAAAAGATATAATAACACCAAACCCGGTCCAAGCGACAAGTGGTTCCACAAACATGCAACAGAATGCGGAGGAAAGTTTCGACAGATAAAACCCCCTCCACCTAGAGCAGCCAAGTTAGCGGGACAGAAAAAGATTGATGCGATAGATTGGTCATCGGAGAATGATAAGCGGATCATTGTGGCACATAAAATCGTTGTATCGAGTTGCTGTGGGTTGAATATGCTTGAAAACCATTTAAAATTACATCAAAAATGCTGTAAAAGTTATAATAAAGGTTGAATTGTACAAGTTCAGGACGGAGCGACTGTCCAGTAAATATTTTTGTCCGAAATTGCGTTTATCAAAAATGGAGTGGTCATCTGTTGAATTTAACGGTATTCACAACGCAGGACCAACATTCTGCCAGCTATCCGGTGACGGAAGGTACAATCTGATTAATCAGTAAAATAATAACGGCAGGATCGGATAAACTCTCGTCAAATTCAACCTCGCTCTTACAAGATGGGTTTGCAGATCGAAATTCTGGCCATGCCCACAATCAATCAGTATCATGCTTGTCTCTATCTGAGAATTTCATTGTATTCGGCAGTGAAATGAGCGTCAGCTTGTTTAAATCACGGCCACTGAAATTCATAAAGACAGTAGCAAAAACTGGCGGTGTTGTTCATTGCGTTGTAATCAACAGTGGGGGCTATATAGCCATCGGATCAGAGTACATCCTTCTAATTTAGCGAGCCAAACATCTATATATACAATGTACAGATTCTCGACTATAAGGACACCTTAAACCATGGCAATGCCGTTACTAGTGTTGACTTTCACAACAATACACTGATCAGTTGCGGAAGGAATGTAAAGATTTGGAAAAAGGAACATACAGCTTGGAAGAATATTGGAACTTTGGATGAAGGAGAATTGGCTAGGTGGCATCCTAATGGTGAATATTTCAGCGTCGCAAAGGACAAGAAAGGTAGTTTGTTGTTAATCTAGTCTCTATTTATAATTCAAAGTCACTTGAATGCACTTATAGCTTTGATCACAAAGATACGATCTCAAGTTTGCAGTATTCGCCAAATGGATTGTATTTGGCATGTAGTAGCGGCCCGGCGTTGTATGTCTGGCACCCTCAACAAAGTATAACTGATCCAGTCAAAAAGTACGCTCTTTTAACGTAGGGAAAGCAATTTGGCAAAAATATCAAGCGTAGCTTTCCA
The DNA here is from genome assembly GCA_027603945.1 of Terramyces sp. JEL0728. Classification (NCBI taxonomy): domain Eukaryota; kingdom Fungi; phylum Chytridiomycota; class Chytridiomycetes; order Rhizophydiales; family Terramycetaceae; genus Terramyces; species Terramyces sp. JEL0728. The sequence goes on from JADIIU010000137.1 coordinate 4,694, forward strand.
TCCATCTGCAAATGACCTGATCTTTGTAATATAATATTAACTTGGGCTGATTATGAAGGGAATGTTGGATATTGGAAAGATTTTCTGCCATCAGATTTACCTCATACATCAAAAACTCCAGATGAAATACCCGAAAGCGAATTATTTGGTATGGAAGATGAAATATTTGATGATGTGTTGATAGACAATCAAGCCGTAGAAGATAATGGCACACAAGAGATGGATTTAGATGATGATGGGGTCGATGACTTTGTTGTTGACGATGATGGCGGCGGTTATGCAGAAGAATTTAGAACCGAAAGAGATGTCCTTCGTTATCAAGAACGCGAAGGAAAGAAAGCGCTCAAAGCACTACGTCGTGAATACAAGATGGACCCAGCAGTGGCAGATGCACCGGTTTATCCAACTCATGATATTCAAGAGCCATTCCAACCAAACTCTTGCCCAGCTAAACAAAACAGACAATACCTGGTGTTTGATGGTGTCGGCACCGTTTGTGCGATTGAATCTGGTACTCAATTCACAATGGATGTTGAATTCCACGATACTTCAATCAGACCATTCCATTTCACTGACTATAATAATTACTCTCTTAGTAGTATTGGGCCATCTGGCGTAGTTTTTGCATCTCAATCTACAACTACTTTGAATTCCCTAGTGTACTATCGTCCATTTGATAATTGGGCCAACAAGAATGATTGGACGTTTAGTTTGCCAAAAGATGAAACCGCTCAAGTAGTAGCGTGTACAATGTCCAGAGTCGTGGTGGCCAGTAACCAGCAATACCTCAGAATATTCAGTACTAGTGGTATTCAGGTTGGAATTAGATCTCTGAGTGGTCCAGTTGTTAGTATGTGTGGCGGAAACGATTTACTCTTTTGCGTATATCATCTTGCAGGGGTATATCATGGAAATCAGAACCTGGGTTATATGCTATTAGATATGAACACAAGTCAAGTTGTCGCCCAAGATTTGTTACCAGTCTCTCCTTGTTCTAAACTCACTTGGGTCGGATTTTCTACCCTTGGATACCCATGTACATTCGATTCTGAAGGTATTCTACGGGGGTTGTTTATGAACAGCGGGAATATGTGGACTCCATTATTTGACTCAAAGATTTTCAAAAAGGAAAGAGCTGAAGAATACTGGCCAGTTGGAGTTGCAGACTCTGACTTCCTGTGCGTAGTGTTGAAAGGCAACACTCATCCAAATTTCCCTAAACCAATCATCAATGATTTGCCGCTCAACATCCCTCTTCTTGAACTTGAAAATGACACTGTGAAATTAGAGCAGCAGATCATTCAATCTAGATTGATATACAAGGAAACCAGTATTGGAGAAGAAGCAAAGATTGATAAGCTTACTCTTCAATTGCTAGCAGTAAGATTATTTTTGATTTAGAATGCATGCAAGAACGAACAAACACAAAGAGCACTTGATTTGTGCGATATGCTGTACTTGATTAGTAGTATTGATGGCGCAATCAAAATTGCCGTATTTTATCAGCAGCCTGCGCTTGGAGAGCGTATGAATCATATAAAGCAGGTACAAAGCAATTAACATAGAAACGTGCTAATGAAGAAAAAGAAGAGGCGCCTGTATACACCAGACCGTCTAGATTTGAAAGCACATTGGTGGATGACGACTTTGAGTCTCCCAGTCACAAGAAAACTAGAATTGAAGCTCCAAAATACCAGTTCTTTGACCAAAAAGACACCGAAGACGACTTGCAACCTTCTTTACCATTCGCTGAACCAGCTGAAATGGAAATATCAAAACCATTTATCCCAAAATCCAAGCCGATTCCTATTCCTAATGCTAAACCAACGGTCAAAGTAAAATCTGTCGCTGAAGAGCCGAAATTGAAACCAATTAATCCATTTGGATTGGATAAAGCCAAGAAGCCATTGAATCCTTTTGGCAGAGCACCTGTTGCTGAAAAAGTTGACGCAGAACCAAAGAAACGCAAACAGATCACTTTGGAAGGCTTTGTAAAGAAACCAGAAGAACCCAAGATTCGAAAAATAGAAGACGAGCCAAACAAGATTCGCAAGATTGACTTGGCTGAGAGCAGTGCAGCTCCAAAAGACAGTGCAGATATGATGGAGAAATTTGCCAAAAAGTCTGCCGAAATAGAAGATAGGGAAAAGTGCTTAGAAGTGGAAAAGATGTTTGACGATGAAAAGGAGAATGCTGGTAATGAAAATGATGGCAATGAAAACATTGTAAAAGAAAAACTAGCGGAAATGACAGACCGTCCTAAAGGCAAAGGTGTTGCTCCTTCTCATGCCGGTCTGGCTCAATTTTTGTATCAGAAATAAAGTCTGCAACTTCATTTTTTCTTTGGGGAATTTTCCCTATAAATAATAAATGAGACCAAGAAATACCTGCGTTCCATGCACGAAAAAAGTAAATCTTACTAATAGATAGAAACAAAAAGTAGTGAAATTCTAATCCAGTGCGATCAAGCAAAACCAAAATGCTCTAGATGTGTAAGTGCTAAAATCGATTGTTCATACGACAGCTTCCGACAGCTGCCAACAATAAAATCCCATGTAGAAAAACAGTTGGAAGCCAGACTATTGAAATTGGAAGCAGTCTTGGCCGCTGGTACGTCAAACTCACTTCCATTTGAAATTGTGGAACACATACCAAAAGCAGAAAACACACCTAGGGTAACGGAACTGAATCCAAATATCAATAATGCGAGATTGATTCAGTTGGTAGTGGAGGACGTCTCTCGATATTCGTTTATTGATCAAGGATATATGAAGGGGTTGCTCAACAATAGTCAGTTTTTACAATTTGTATTTTCAGGACATGGGTGTTTTTTGAATAATACAGATATAGGGAGTATGGAAGATCGTATTGCACTGTGCAATCGATATCTTTCCAGCTGTACCCCTTTAATTCCGAACGCAATTTCAGATTCGTCAATGGCAAACATCCTGGGTCTGACTCAGCTCTCATTTTTATATTTCAGTAATTGATCTTTTATCTAGGAATGACTAAGCCCGCGGAAGCGTTTGCTTATTTTAATGCGTCGCTTTCAATGGCAAAGAGTTTGGCAATTAACAGCGAAGTAGGTATCCAACTACTTACTGATTCTGAATATGAAAAAGAGAATATAAGGGCTGTTTGGTGGCTCATGTATTCCTTTGATACGTTTTTCATATTTCAAAACAAATCTAATATCAAGGACGAAGACAATGGGATATTTCTACCTGGATGCTCAGCGGATGCAAACCCAATCAACCAAAAGACTCATTTGAGTCTCCAAATAATGTCCAGCACAGAATGGTTCACTCCAAGCTTGCCAAATTTGTCCATTCACGCTTCAAAAGTGCTCTTGATGAGATTATTTGGAAAGTCGCTTAAATTCAATTACATGTATCAGTTTCACAACCAGAAAATTGATCCGCTGTATATAATGGCAACACTAGAAGGCTCATTGCAGATTTGGTGGAACAATTTGCCTCCAATATTTCTATCACATATCGAGTATTTGACAAACCCTGGGTCGTTTACTGTTACAGAGCCTGAAATTACCTGGTCTGTCTTTGATACAATACTGCAATTCTATCATGTTCAAATTATGGTATATAATCCGATAATGCTGTCACAAATTGTGGAAAGCCCGCAGGAAGCCATCAATTCCCATTGTTTTAACCAATCCCTGCTGGTTGCTCATCATAATGCCAGATTACTTAACGAGTACTTGAACAGCAACAGCAGGATGGTATATGCACACTCCATTATTTGTCTATACATTTTTCATACTGCGATCCCTCTAATTTGCGCCAGAAAAATGAATCTGGCTCCTTCCGAGATTGCGAAAGCCGAAGAATCCCTTGCGATTTACTCCCAAACGCTTGCAATAGCAATAAAGGCGTTCTACCGCGACCCGATACTGAAAGAAACGCTGGATTATTTAATTTCTTTGGAAGAGCCAAGTGCAATTGCGCTCTACTACACAAAATTCATTTCCCTCGATACAAAAAAACGAAGAACACTCACCCAATTCGCAGACAATTTCATAGGGAACCAGTTGTTTCCAGAATTTTAATAAATTGGAGTATAGCCATTTCTTTTAGATGGTTGAGCATCCAAATTGGGAAAATACTCGGGTGTCGGCTTGTGGCTTGGCGGCTAAGCAACTTTCCACCCTAATTAACAGTTCAATGAGAAAGAACAACACATGCACGAATTGTATACGAAAGAAACAGAAATGTGACAGGTTAAAACCAAAGTGTTCGGGCTGCCAAAAGTACGGATTAATATGTGCATACCCAGAAAAGGGGACGACGATGGGAAGACCAGCAGTTACTGAAAAAGAAATCATACTGGAAGAGAAGCTGAAGCAGCTAGAAGCGATTATATTAACTTCGGCAACGAATCCCATCGGATATAGCGGCGACTTTAATCAAATGGGCAGTAAATTTGATATATACGAAAATGTTAACAATCCGTCGAATAACACTTGGACCATTGATTCCACCAGGAGAGATTTGTTTGATTTGTTTATTTCAGTAAGAATTCACGATTTTGTAAGCGACCCTACAATGTTTTCTTGGCACAATAATGTCCCGATGCTAAGGTATTTGCTACTTGATCAGATTTGCAATTTATGCTTTCGCTTCATTGATTGCACCTCCAGAAATGGTGCCTGCGCAATTTGGTAACAGATTCTCAATGGCAACTGCATATTTGGAAAAAAGCCATGCGTGTTTATCAGGGGCTATTATGAAGCCTAACATTTCTCACGTAATGGCAATGTATATCCTGGTTCCTTGCTTTGCGAGACTTGATAGGGCTGCTGATGGGTACAAGTATTTCCAATTGGCCGTTAATGCAGCCAAAGAAATAGGACTGAATGACGAAGCCAAAATTACAAAGTTGGTTACAAATGCAATAGATCAAGAGTTTCACAGATTGCTGTGGTGGAGACTATACGTGATAGACATCTGGATGGGAATGAAATTTGAATATTTGATTGATGACAAGGACAATCGCATATATCTTCCTGGGTCGTATCTTGGATTTGGGCAAATTGACCAAAAAGAAGAATTGGGGCTGGAAATTATGACATCTGAAGATTGGTTCACCCCAGGCATACCAGACCAAGGGGTTGACTCTCAAATGGTGCTATTAACGAGGATATTCAAAAAAGCGTACAAATTCAACAAAAACTATAAAACCAAATGTGAAATGAATCCATTTTACATCATGTCTGCTTTGGAAGGTTCGTTGAACTTGTGGTGGAATAATCTTCCTGGCGATATCCACCAAAAGATTGTCGCACTTCACAATTTTGCACCAATTACTGACGAATTATACACTGCAAAAATTCTTTTGATGCTGATGTTTTATAATTACATCAATGTCCTTATTTACAGTCCATTCATGATGAAAAATATTATAGAAAGCCCAGAAAGAGCTGTGAACGGACACTCGTTTAAACAGTCTTTAAAAGCTGCTCGGAATAATTCCAAAGTCATCTCGTACTTTTTACACATTGTAAAAAACTTTCAATTGCTGCCGGCAGTAATCGTGCTGTTGATCTTCCATACTGCAATTCCGCTTGTAGTAGCTATGCAGCTTCCCATTTCTCAGACAGAAAAGAGCTCAATAATCAAAGATCTCAACACCGTGGTTACGTTTCTTTTCGATCACAAAAACTATTATCTCAAAGTACCGCCATTTATGGAGGTTTTAGATTATCTAATGCAAATATCGAACCCGGTTCAGGTAACTTTTGACTGACGTAGATTGTCATGGACTATGTTCATATCAAGAATTTAGGCGAAGAGCAAACTCAAGAATACACCTCCTCTTTTACTCTTCCAGCTAGCTCTGACAGCCCACAACATAGCGGTGTCGCTTCGCCTCAATACACAGCAATCGCCTCTCCACAGTTCACAAAAATAAGCTCTCCACAATTTACCTCATCCGATGTTACCCAGTCGATTTCTGCATCAATCGACTCTATCCAATTAACTAGCTCTATGGCCGCTAGTACGTTTACCTTTGAATCATTTTTAAACCAATAAACATCTTCATCCCAATGTTTCAGGTTCACGGTTCGTCCGCTTGATTGTACGGCCAGTTACTGCGGCCAAACTTGAATTTTTTGATGAGGAAAAATAACACCTGTGATTCATGCATTCGCAAAGTAAATACAGCTAACCCAGAAGCAAAAGTGCGATCGAGCAAGGCCAAAATGCAGCGCTTGCATTGCCTCTGAATTGGTGTGCCATTACAGCGAAAAGAGGCCATCTTTCAAGCATCCAGTAACTGAAAAGGAAAAGTTATTAGAAAGAAGATTAATTCAGCTAGAGGCGGCGATATCTGCTGCGCGAAACAACTCACTTGGTCTACTGCCACAAAATTCGTTCTATGCTGCTCAGGTACCAACAGGAGATTCCCCACTTGGACTACCTCCTTCGCCAAATGTAGAAAGGAACGATTTGTTTGAATTGGCAATTCGCAGCCTACACCATTTGATATTTATTCATGCAGATTTTATAAGATCTTGGTCCGATATATCTCCAATGCTAAAATTCGCTTTGCAAGCCCATGGTGCTTTACTAGCAGATGCCGAAGCTCTGAAGGATTCGGACCGTAACACGCTTGCTACCTATTTCTTGGATAAGTCCACCGCACACTTTACAAAAGCCGTTGCTTCACCCACAGTTGCATGCGTAATGGCCATGCTGATGAACTCGCTTTCCTATATCCGTCTAGATAGAGGTGCTTTTAGATTTAATTGTAGCAAACGAGGGCTTCCAGTACTTTAACTTTACTGTTTCGATAGCTAAAAATCTCGGAATCAATTCTGAATTAAAACTGCTCGCCCTTGCCGGTACCGAAACTGAAAGAGAATACCTTCGCTCTATTTGGTGGTGGATATACAAGTGGGACAGATTTTTGATATACAAGAACAAGCACAATCTCTGCGATAAAGATTGTAACATTAGCTTGCCTGGAAGCTCAATGAATGCAGAGGATGTCGACAAACAAGCGGTGCTCGGGATGGAAATCATGGCGATGGACGAATGGTTCACTCCTGGTTTACCAAACCAAACGTTGCCTGCTTACAGAGTACTCCTTTGGAGAATCATGGGTAAGGTATTGCAATTCTCTTATTTGTATCAGAAACAAGAGTCTCACAATCCGTTGTATATCATGTCTACTTTGGACAGTGCAATGCAAGTTTGGAAATCAAATCTGCCTGATTATTTGTCGTTCCACTTGTCGCTAATTTATCAAGATCAGCCTGTTCAGAATCCCCACGAGACTTGGGTAGTGCTAGATACATTTATAACGTACAACTATGTCCGCGTCCTGCTGTTTAGCCATCTCATTATGAGCCGGATTATAGAGGATAAAGACAAAGTGGTAAAAAGCTATATATTCCAACAATCTCTCAACACTGCCATTGAAAATGCAAAAATACTTGCGTTTTTGCTCAGACATGATGCCAACTTTGAATATGGCACGGGAATACTAGGATTCTTTGCCTTTTACACTTCATTCCCATTGCTAATTGGTAAATTGCTGAATCTCCCTGAACAGGAAAAGATTTTTGTAAACGCAGCCCTAGAAACCCACCTGTCGTTCATAAAGGTAGCCGATTTCTTATTTAGCATCACGCCCAAATATTCCAGCGGGTTCCCCCATTTGCGGATGCTCTTGAATATCTAATGGCCATCACTGATCCATTTAAAGTGATATTTGACTTTGTGCATATTCACACACTTGGGCAAGATCCTACGATGGAATATACAAGTCCGTTCCCTATGCCTGAAATGTACGCTAGTCCAACTACTTTGGAAAGCATGCTCTCTCCAGCAACAAACACTTTGGAAAGCATGTTGTCTCCCCCCAATTCTACCATCTTCCAAGAAATCGCCAGTGAATTTGCCGAACACAAGATCCAAGACCCTGTCAACTCAAGCTCTCACTATCCTATCAATCCTATTTTTAAAATCGAATAAATCTGTATTTTGTAAGAGACGCGTCACAATGAGTTTTCTATTTGCAGAATGGACAGTGATGCAGACTTGAGTCCTGATGAAGAAGACCCACTTCCAATGGATACAGCGCAAGAGGATGTACCCAGTGAAAAGAAAGACAAGAAGAAAAAGAAAAAGAAAAAGAAGAAGAAGGGGAAAAGGATTAAGCTGCCAAAGGATATGGTTATGAATGACAGGGGCGAAATAGTTACGGTCAAAGAATATGTGCTGGAAAAGACGTATTTTCAATTTTACTTGTAGTTTGAATGCAACGACAAAATCCCTCAACAGCTGCCAAGGGAGGTTAGAGCAACTGTAGGTTATTTCTAAGACATAGCGCATCGACAAATGAAACCCTGCAAGAAAATTTAATTTCGCAAGAAAAGGATGCAGTAATCCGAATCTAAGATTAGTTGCAAGTAATTGCTGCTTTGCATAAAGAATCAGAGAAAAAAGATAGTCAGATTAAAGACCTGCTGATAAATGCAAAGAGAGTAGAAGAAAATGCAGAGAAAGCTCGAGAAACTGTCATGCAGGAATACACGCAAAAGGTCGAAGGTTGGTGTTTTTGACAGTAGATATGGCAGCAATTTTGAATGAAAAGGAAGCCGCATTCAAGATTATGCAGCAAGAATTTACAGTAATTAAAGATTTCAGAGTACCTGCATCGTAATTTAGCGTAAACGGCATGATTTGCTCAAAGAGTTGGAAGAATCAAAAGCAGAGCTGTTGGATACAGAAAGAAGACACCAGGAGATTATTACCAGACTGGAAAAGAAGTTTTTCGAAGAGAAAATTAGGTTACAGAAGGAGGCAAATGAAAAAATTAGTGAATTGGCAACAAAGGCTCACAAGGAAGCTGTAAGCAACCTAAAACATACCACAAAGGATGTCTACAAAGAAAATATAAGGATATCAGAAGCATTGCTGTACCACGTACAAGATGGACAAGAACTTGGCAGAATTAATACCGACCTTGAAACTCAAAACAAGCAGCTGCTCCAAGAGAAGGAGCTGCACTCTGTTATTGTTAAAGAAAAGATTATCCATTCTAGAAACCAAGAATTAGAAGTAATTCTAATTAATGTAGCTTAAACAACTAAAACAAAAAATTCAAAATATGGAGCATGCGCTAACACATGTTGTTACTGAATTCGAGCAGGAAAGGCAGTTAATTGGGCAGTTGGCCAAGAAGGAACTGGAAGAAGTGAAAAAAGTAGTGTCCGATTTGACAAATCGACTCACTACAAAGGCGGTTGAAATGAAGCATATCAAGGTATTCCATTCTAAACAAAAGAGGTTGGCACAGCACATTTTAGATCAGAGGACCGAGTTGGAAGTGTTCTTTATGGAATCTTTGGAAACTGTCAAGGACGAGCAAAGAAAACTCAAAGTAGAAGAAATGAAACGAAATCAAGACAAGTACAAGCAGAATATGCGAGATGTAATTTCTAATTTATAATAGGTCTTGAAAAATACAATCATTCCTCCCCTAAAACCGCTGAAACCAATTCCAGGCTCAGAGATCCACCAGACATTGAAGCTTGGCGCTAATAAGGAATTCGAACCAGCACCAAAGCCTAAAGTAGATATCAAAGAGCTGAGTTGGGAAGACAAAGAAAAGATTCTTCGTATATTGTTTGCAAAAATGAATGGAATCAGCTTGGCAAATGAACAGGAAAAGAAAGCAAGTGGTGTTGACAGAGATCTGGATAAAGCGTCTAAACACCGTACAGGATTTTTAGAAACTGAGGCTAAATACACTCGCAATTTGTTAAATTCGGCAGGAGACTCCCAATTCCACGCTACTAGTTCATTTTTTACCGAAGAAGGTATTTGGCTGGCTAACATAGATCGAACTACACCGAGGCCAAATACAAACACGTACCTTCCAACTGTTTCTGAAAACTCAGTCATTGTATAATTGAAATATATCTGTTTTTAAACTTGCCAATGTGGTCGGCAGTCTCAATCGTTGTATGGATTGAAAATTCCATAATATTTTTATATTTAAATCAAAATCATTTTAATTTGAGGTTGGTGGTTCCCATCTAGTTTCTTGTGTTTGAAAATGAAAGTAATACGGCATTTGGCCGTCCCCTCTATCTACTTTACGCCAATTGGAGAATCCTTCTACGATTTCTAATTGCAGGTCATCGTCGGATTCAGGTGGAGCCTGTTCCGGAGTAGGAATTTCAATAGCCTTCACTTCACTTGCACTAATAATTACAAAATCGGTAGGCAGCTTCCACATTGACTCTTTAGTATTCATATTGCTATGTTAGATATTGATTACTAGTAGTAGAATGCACCTGTTGCCGACAAGGCTCGTTTATGAGCTTCGCCGTTTATTTTTACAAATTCTGGTTCAGTGATATCCTGGATATTGAGAGAGTCCATATGACTTTTTCTTGATGCGACCTAGATTAAATCTATCTACTTTTCGCATTGCAACGCTGCTTAGTCCTGATTTTGCGGCTTTGGCTTTGTTGAGAGTTGTCCGTCCAAAGCTTAGTATATCAGGCTGGTTTGAGCTGCGATCTACTTGTTTTATTTGCGTGTCCATGCTGCGTACAGCTGCTCTGTGCTCTTCAGTTATATCTTTAAATGCAACATGGAAAGCCTCAACCCACTTTGGAAAATCATCTGGATTGGCAGTTGCCAATAGAAGTGAATCCTTTTCTTCAGATATAATGTTAAATGTAAGGATGTTAGATCCTTTGAAGCCCTTAATGGTTTCTGATTAGCAATAGCGTACCTTTTCCAGAATTCACAAATATCAGTTCGGCCAAAGAGTATCCACTTTCCAATTCGTATCTTGGTGGTCCACGTACTGCCTGTGGAATCGGTTTACAGATCAAGATCAAATCAGTGAAAAGAATAATGTATCTATCTTTTGGCTTGCCATTTGCGATTCTGAGCATCATTCCATCGCGTAAATGCACCTTATCTTCCAACTCTAGCGGCTAAATTAAAAATAAATACAGTTGGCGAGTCGATTGTACTGCCAATATTCAAAATACGCTGTTTCTCTTCAGCCGCTCTGGTAGCTTCATTAACTTTAGTGACAACGGCTTCTATTTTTTCTGCAGCACCCCTGAGCAACTCTTTATCTTTTAATTTGCCGGCTCGTTCAGAGTATTTTTCCAATTCTCTGATCAATAGAGGGTATTTGCATATTCTTTGCACTGGTTTGATCAAGAATGATTCAAGGGACAAGCCTCTGCCTTCTGGCGCGGCCATCCACTTGTGTAGTATGTCTTTAATGTCTGGTTTGCTTTGGTAGCCATAAATCAGTTTCATTGCTACTGGATAATTTGCAGCATAAATACTGTACACATTAAATGACTCTGCAGAATCGGCAATCAGATCACCTGGTGTTATTTTTAATTACCAACATGTTCAATAAACAAATTCTCGTCCCTCCTCGCGATTAGTTTGTTCATCAATTGTTGATTGGCGCTCAGCAATTGGTCAATGTTAGAGAAAATCAATTCCATTTCCCTTTCAGGAATCAATTTACACTCCTTCATTTGGACTTTATGAAACTAGATTAGTATAAATTACAGAAAGCATAGTATTTAAATCTTTTACATAGTCGATTTCCGTTTCAATCAGCTCGTAAACCGCCGATAGCCGCATCAGCTCTGGTTTTTCCAGTTGTGCTTCTGCAATTTGTTTTGGCAATTTGGCAAATAGTTTAGGAGCGCTTTGCGGTTGAGCTACGGAAGCTCGTTTGTTATCGACCATTGATTTACGCAACGAATCCAGGTATTGTTTAGGTTTAATTTCATTCTTTAAATTCTCTAAATTTTGCAGCTCACTTTTCAACCTGTCAAAATCGCGTAGAAACACATTAATCTGACTGTTGAAATTGACGACAGAGTTTTTCATTCCAGTCTCGTAAGGATCCACCTGGTTATCCAACAAAAACGTCGATATTTTAGTCTATATTAACAAATAATACAATATCCTCATTGATTTTCGTAATATCCGAATGAATGCTGTTCGAATCTGAATGCAATGCAGTCATTTTTGAAGATAAAAGCGTATACAACTGGACAAGCTGAGTAAACAGGTTTTCGGATGAGAGTCCAGTTTCCTGTTCCAATTCTTCAGTGTTTTCCAATACTTCAGGTTCCGGTGAAGCAGAATCTGGCTGCGAATCCTGTTGCGAATTCGGATTCTGAAACACTACACTTTTACTATTTTTTATCCTAGGTTTTTCTGGTAATTGGGGTTCCACAGTGCTCATCAAAAGTGAAAGATTGTTTTGACGTCACCCTGTCAACACAATGAAATTTCTTGACAAGCAACATTAGTACGTTGGACTGGCCAATGTGAAGCTGCCAGCGTGTTAATTGGAGTGTAAAGTTTCGAGAGGGCACAGGTTTAAAGATCTTGATTCTGGTCTAGTATTACTGTAACTATAATTCTTAATTCAAAAGAAAGCGAAATCCGGTGTTACTCGATATTATTGGTTTATTGAGACAAGAAAGCATGAAACTCGACGATTTGTCCCAGAATACTAGTCCTACCATCAAAATCATTTACTTTAATGTTTCTACCAGCTGCTCAACAGGCATTTCCTTGTACTTGTACTTTAATTCAGTTGATTTCGGTTTATAATCGGTTTCAAAGTAAATTGAGGAAGTGAGTATAACCACAGGTGCAATCTTTGGAAAGTTTGGTCCAACCTATGTTAATCTTCTGTACCTATTATCAATGCATTCAGATACCTAATTGTAAGCGCATCTCAATACCTATAGATTAGCCTGATCCTACATGTATATTAACGACAGATGATGCCAACACCTGGTTATTTATCGGCATATGGATAAAAAAAGAGACAAAGGATTCATCATACTCCAACAGATACTCCTTGAATACGGCCACCAATTGCTTAATAAATTCCTTTTTTTGGATAGTATTCTGATTCTTTTTCTTTACAAATTCATTAACTTGAGACAAGTAATCAAATATTGAGCTTTGGTTGTATTTTACCGGTTGTTTAGATCTGCATTCAATTTGTATTTCTGGGTCAATTGTAAAGTTGAAGATGAGGTTTTCATCAATTTGTTTGCTTCCTGGTATTATTTGTAATGTACCTTTGTTATAACAGCTGTACCTTTAGGTTAGGGATGATGACCTAAAATAAGAGCTGATTAACCTAATTTCAACATCATTTACCTTCATAAGTAGTGTACGGTACAGATATATTAACTTTGATTCCTTCATCACTCTTGAAATATGCAACTTGCTTCTTTTCCAGTACATTCAATTCAAAATTGATCCGTTCAATCCCCAACTCTTTCAATTCCTTGATTTCCTTGTTATTAAATCCGTTCTTTATCTCTTGCACAATCTCATTGATCGGCAACTCTAAATTTATCCTGAATGGTAAGATGTAATCATTTGTTGACTCCAAGTAGTAAAATTCAAATTGTTTTTCTAGCTGGATAAACGAAAGTTGCTGCAAATCTTCATTTGGGCCAAAACTATTCTTTTTAACATCAAAGTGGTTCTTTAACACCTGCATCCAGATTACTTTTTTTCCTGTAAATGGAAATCACCGAGTTTAATTTTGATAAGCTGATGAAGAGGAAATGGTACAGCAAAACAATTAAAGATCATTCTGGGTGTGTTAATGCGTTGAATTACAAGAGCGGATTGCTTGCCACTGGTGGAGATGACTTGGATGTGCTGGTTTATAAAATGAATGATTTGGACTGCGAATTGATCTTTAGGGGAAAAGGTAGTCTGCTTTAACATGGGTTTATATAGCAAATTAAATTAGGTTAGTGCTTCTTATCTATAGGTATGCAACAGCTTAATCCTATTCAGGTACAAACACTCTGATTCTAGGCAAGAAATTGAATTAACTAAGGCCACTCGTCCAATATATTTTCAATTGACTTTGCAAACGATTATGTACTCAGCTGCGGCAATGATGGCTTGGTTATTATTTACAATATAGAAACGGGGAAATCGGTAAAGAAACAGGCTCACTTGGATGCCTGCTTGAAGCTATCTTGTAGGGATAGCATATACTTGACTGCCGGCCAAGATTACACGATTAAACTCTGGGACGTTAGAACAAGGAAACCGCTGCATACAATTGCAAAACCAGGTAGAATCGGCTAATTGGAGGAAAGAGACAGAATTCCGTCCAGTTGAATCCAGTTAATCAAAATCTGTTTATTTCAAGCGACGATAAAGGAGGTGTATATTTGTATGATATAAGAAATCTGAATGATTCGATTAGATTCAATACTAGACTACATACAAAAACAAAATTCTCTTACCCTGGCGATGTAACTTGCGCTGTATGGAATGAATATGGTACTCAAATAGGAGCAAATATACAGAAATTCTATCCACTAATATACAATATCTATGACTCTCAGCCTATGCTAATGTGCTACGATGACAATTTCAGTTCAACTTGTACAATTAAAACCGGCAGCTTCCTAAAAGACTATTTCTTTATGGGAAGCGATGATTACAAATGCTATGGATTTAAACTATCCAACCCACTTGGCTCTGAGTATATGGTGGATGGAAAAGTAGTACCAATAGTCAAACCAACCACAATTTTAAACGGTCATTATTCTATAGTCAATTCTTGCATAAATATTAATGACATGTATGTTGCAACTGCAGGTGTGGAAAGAGTAGTACGAGTGTTTGCGCCTTTTGATACGAGGGATAAATATGAAATGGATGACGATGAGTTTACGGTCAGATACTTCAAGTCGATGGTGACTATTTTATAACGTAGATTGATAAGGAATTGGCAGAGTTGGAAGATAGTAGGTGGCAAAAGCTACTTGATAGTGATTCTGACAGCGACAGTTATATTAGCATTGATTAAACTGCAATTAGTAAAAAAGTGTTTATTAAAAATAATCAGAGACTCGAGTGGGAAGAGATTGAGATTCAACCTCACTCTTCTCGCTAGATTCTGTTGCAAAACTGATTGGGAGGTACCTGCTAATCTCTTTCTGATATTTGGGATTGGTATATATGATAATCAGTGGTGAACACAAACTGCCATCCAACACCAAAATAAAGTCGCCAACAAGCTCAAGTACTTGCGGTGCATTTTGAATTGTAACGTATCTGTACGCGATAACAATAAAGATGGGAATGTACAGCAGACAGAAAGCGCCAGTGATGGTCAGACATCTAATCAGCAATCTATTCTGGAATTCTTCAGTTTTGCTAATTATCCCTTGCGTTATTTTCGTGCTAAACATTGTCATCTTGTGTATCCGGTGTTTGACTTGCAAGTAAATCAATGTGTAAAGCACAACTACAATCAACAGGACGAAAATAAAATAAGCGAACGCGAGTATTCCAAAGATGGTTTCGTTCAACGGCGCAGTTGGGTACCAACACACAGTTCCATTTTCAACGGATTCAAATAGCCTTGGCGAAGTCAATTGACCAAAACTGACCATTACCAATATTCCTGCAAAGAACAGCAAAATTGAATTGAATACCCAAGGTTTAAGTTCGTCTCTTTTTACCAAGACCATGTACCTATCTAAAGCTAGAATCAAGTGCCCTGCTAGCCCCATGCCACCAGTCATCAATTGTCCAATTGCTGATACTTGGCACAACAAAACTTGTTCCTGCAGCGTACTGTGCAATGCCAATTTAGTGACGGATACAGTTACATTTGTCAACATCCACAGAAAGAAACAAGTGATTAGCACAAAGATTGCAGAGTCGAATGTGGTGCGGCGGAGGGAGCGGGTGGTGATGAGTATGTAGAATAGGAATGCGTTTAGGAGCAGGCCGAGGCACTCTGGTATCAATGATAGGTATGTTGCTATTAGCGATTCATTTTTAGTTGCAGTCAACATTCCGCTTTTTTGCAAACTTGATGTCTGCCAGATTTGGGGTGGCACTTTCGGAACTTTTTTCAGATAGCATATTCATTGACTTGCATTTCGAATGAAGTGATGCAGTTAATACAGTTGGTGTTTATTGAATGAAAGGCTACTCCGTAGGACTACAGCACTTGACTGCTTCCATTCCATTATCGAGTAAATAAAAAGGCTTCCAAGCTTGTTGCAAGGTACACGTAGTCTCGTTGCTATCAGGTACCGTAGGGTCAATTTCAAATTAGCGGAAGGTAAAAGGAGGGCCTTAAAGGTTACCCCCGACAATTCTAAAGCAGCAAGCAAAATGACATTTACAATTTTAGAGCTGCAAGCATTTACAATTTCAGACAAAAAATTGCATCTACAATGTCCGACTCCAGTCCATTCAACAATATTGATTCGCCACTCGCAGACAAATCGAAATCAATTGAAGATGATCTGACCAAACTCCCAATGACAGATGAATATTCAGTCTCAGAATGGACGATCAATTACACTCCTTCAAAAATATTGAAACTGGTTTCTGAAAAGCGTAGTGATGTTCCTATTCCACAGTTCAACTTGAACAGAAGGGAAAAGTCGATTTATAGCTTTATGGATACTGATTTGGAAGTTAGAGACAAGTATGGCGGCTTAGTTGGCAATAATGCTGATGAATTGGGAAAGAAACCTTTTGAAATTGATGGAGAGCAACCTCCTGACTCTTTGCCAGATTTGATTTCAGATATGGATGAAGAGTCTGTTAAATCAGTCTCTCCTGCAAAATCAGTCGCTTCTGCAAAATCACAAGGGTCGCCAAGTAACTTTGTCAGCACAGTGTCATTCAAAAAAGACAGCAATGTATCTGCCCAGTATGGATCAACTACAATCGATGACATTTCAGATATAAATATTATCACAGAATCTTTGGAAGATATCGCAGAAGAGGATGAATCGGACAATGTTTTTGCAACTAATCCAAAAACTCCAGAGTCTATATTTGCACATAAACTAGCCGACGGAGAAAATCAAAACACACCTCCTCAATCAGACGAAAATCCAGAAAGTGAACATGATGACAGAATCGATTCAGATAATGAAAGCGTTGTGTTTGAAAGTAGGGCAGATGAACAAGTACTTCCAGATTACAACCCCTCTTTGAATTCAGTAATCAAGAAAAGTTTATCAGAGCGGAGATTGCAAATATCACCAAAATCTAGTCCGGTTTTGTCTAGAAAATCAAAGGCAGAAGTAGAAAAGATTGAATATCCAACAATTGCAGATGAAAATGAAGCCATTAATAAATTCTATGCCGAACTCTCTGCAAAAATAGCTGGAATGGAGCATGATCTATCCACTCAATCTCTCACTCCAAAAGAAAAACATTATGCTGCGCTGTTAATACTTTTGGGTGCAATTAAGAAAAAGGAACAAATCGACAACGCAAATGCCCGCAGGAATTTGTATTTGTTTGCTAATTTAGAACACAATCACTAGATGAAATGAATCGCATGCAAGAAAATATCCAGAAATTAAAACAAGAAAATGAAATGCTGTCCAGGAAAGAGCTTGAAGTAGATAACCAAATAGAACTTGCCAGGAAAAAGATTGCTTCTTGTCAGCTCGATATCCAAAAAGCAGTTGGTGAAAATGCACACTACAAGAATGAAATCCAAGAAATCAAAACACACTCTACTGATATCCAAAGAATTCTTGAAAAAAAGGTAGCAGTGAGTTTACATAGAAACAAGAAATATTGGAAAAGGCAAAAGATGAGCTGCAAGCCAAGACTGTTGTACAGCAATTATACTACGAGTTCAATCAAGCAAAGGAAAACGCGAGCTTGTTGGCTCTGGTCTTCATACTCACACTGGCACTGCAATATTTCATTTAAGGATTCTATAATTTATTTAGAAACTTTGGCTAATAATTGTGTAGACAATAAAGTGATCCCTTGCTTCTTTTGCGGGTTATTAATGTTTGGCAAGTAATCAGAGTAATATCTATCAGTTCTGGTACCATTTCCATAAACAATTCTAGTAAAGTTGTAAGTGCCGACGTAATGTTCAAAGAACGAAGATGGACGCAACCATAAATTTGGATCGGCGGTTCTAACAATTTCGAATTCGGCCAGCATGTCACCAATACTAACTTTTTGTCCAAGCAAGTAGTTTGGAGTGAATAAAGTTGGAGTAACGTGGATCTTGTCGTTTGTTACTTTTTTCAAGACGTAGGTCAATGCAAAAGTCCTGACACCATCGTAAAGTGCCTTTCCAGCAAAGTTTGGATCCCAGGACCAAATGTTTTCATCGTACACTCTGGCTGTCCATGTACCATCCGCATTGGCAACTGTCTTGGCAAAAGATAAACATTCATCAGCCAACGGATTTCCATTCATATACCAAATACCATGAAAATCAGATAGCCCAGAAGGAACATTAGTTTCATCGCCAATAATCATATGCTTTTCAATTTCATTTGTTGGCACTTCATACAATGTAAAATCACGGCAATCTTGGTTGTTGTACAAGAAGCAAAAATCTCTTTTTGTTAATGGTTGAACTGGGGTTGAAAGGGCAGCAGAGAACAGCGAGAGAACAGTTAGAAATTGCATTTACTTTTTGAGAAGCTTGGCTGTATTTATACCCGGAAGGCTGCGGATTATTTTTGGGACTTGCTACTCTTGGGACTGAACAACGGGTTCCGGACCGCCCTCTATATTCCTAGGGATTGGTGGAGCAATATTTAACTAGATATTGTCTTTGAAAGCTAGTTATTGTTAGAAGGCATCCGGATGTATTTTCAGGCTAATTCAACAACGTGTCAAAAAGGCAAGTGAAGCCTACCTCACTCGAGTCCCCACGCTTAAAATGTGCAGATAATAAAATCTAGCTGAGTGTCCTACAGTATTTTTGAACAAGCGAGTGAGTATTCTCGACTCTGAAAGATCAGTCACCATGGATTGAATTCAGATATATCTCGATTACTCGTTCTGAGTATTTTTCATGTGAAATGTTTGGCAACAATATCGGCCGCAGTACCCACAATGGTAAAGAAACAAAACGGTCGGCGGATAATCATCTAAATTGGGCACATGTGAAACTACATGTCCACAAAACATTCCATTATGGCGAGCCGTCTATCCCGGTCCATGAATAAAATATAATAAATTAATTTGTTGGGTATGGTGGATGGTGGAGCGTGGATGGGAACATGAGAACAAGAAAGTTACGCCCATTGTTTACACTGACAGGAATAAAACTCCACCTTTTCCTTCAAAATAAATCGAAATGGCAGACACTGAAGCACTCTATCAACTCTTTGAATCCTTTTGCCAATTTGGCTCAAACAGAAACATTAACGGCTCTCTCCAAAACCTAAAAGGTCCGGAAATGGACAATGCCCATTTTGCAAAGTTTACGCGCGACAGTAAATTGTTGGACAAGACAATTACCTCTACCGAATGTGATATCGTCTTCAACAAGATTAAAGCAAAAACCGAAAGAAAAATCAACTTTGAACAATTCCAAAATTGTTTAAAACAAATTGCTGCAAAGAAATACAGCAACAAGTCTCCTACTGAAGCATATGTAACCGTGTGTCAAAATATCCTCAACTCTGGCCGCCAACCAACTGTCCAATCATCTGTCAACGTAAATGCTCTTTAATTTAGAATGCTGCTCAATTGGATGTCACTGCAAGATTGACCGACCCTTCCCAATATACAGGAAGACACAAGGTCCAACATTCAGAAATGGAAAAATCCAAATCTACTAGCATTGGCAACTTGAGCGAATCTACCAGAAACAGCCAAACCAGCATGCAAAAGAACTTTGGAAGCTCTTCCAAACTTAACCAACCAGCCAGTGGAAAGCGCGGCTACAATGCTACTTTGACTCCATCTGTTGAAAAATTAGGTAAGTGTTGCTGATGTAGACAATCTTGCAAACAAGCCAAAGAAGGGAGATTTCAAGCGCTCTTTGCCGAAATTGAACGAAGGGAAATCCAATGTCTACGATCGCTTGACTGATACAAAGGGATACACTGGCTCCCACAAACTTAGATTTGATGAATTTGGCCATGGTAAGGGGATGGGTGGAAGAGACTCTGCTCCAAAAGGAAGCGGTACTAACGGTGTATATCATGGTGGTAACGTCAATTCCCTTTCACAAATCTTGAGAAACTAATAAATTGGTGATTTTTGCGAGTTCATTTAGTAAATTAAATGGGGGTCTTGGGTTGTCTGTTGCCAATGCATTTTCGGGCGGCCGTCTAAATTACTTTTTTTTGTGATGCGAGTGCATTGAGATTCAATGCATATTGCTGGTATAGTAACGAGATAGCAATAGTTAAAGATAATGCCAGCTAGTTGATTTCCGGTAGAATACAAGATCACCTGAAATACCACTTGATCAGGTGATTGCTTCTTTGTTCATGTGGTGGTACCAGATTGGTCTTTGAAAAGAATGATTCAAGATGGAATTAATTTCGGGGTCTCATTTGTTCCTTTGAGGGCGAAATTGACAATTCCATACTGGGTTGCTTATAGATCTACTTTGAGTGCCTGTTTGCGGATATTGAGTGAGTTACCGAATGGTCTAATCCGAGTATTTCCATCCTAGATTGCCGGATTGTTCTTAATGTTTAGGTTTTCAATTGGAGTGATTTGAGCTTGTTCAGCGTGAAAGCAGGCTTGAATGTAGAAAAGGATTTAGCTGCTAGTAGTTGGTTAACGGTATTTGGCGGGGCCCACCATTAGATTCCTTTTAATTTAAAATAGACTCATTGTTCAAAATGAGTAATACAATCCGGCTGGAATAGGCACTAGGGAAAATTTCAAATGCCATGAAACAAGAATGGAACAATGCTGCTAAATAACAGCTTCTTCAATTACAATGTCTTTTTCTAATTGTTTAATTAAACCCTAATTGGGAAAGCCTCCGCCCTTTCAACCACTGATCATCGCAAATTATGTCTGTTTCCTGGCTTAGTTTATGCGCCGATCACACGATGCGAGCAAACTTTTTGTCACAGTTGGTCACTCTGACAAACATAAAAACATTAGGAATTTTCCCCGGTTTATTCACAATGGTGTCGAAAATCAATATTCTGTCGGTCTCGCCAGTGAAGGAGTGTCCTCTTGACCGTGGTCTATGCAGATCTAACAGCGTTAAACAGCGACTTTTACGAACCCCAAAAAAGTCTATTTTGAAAAAGGAAGATTCCAATATCAAAAAAACCCTGTCGTTTGCAAACAGCATAGAAGTAATACGGCACTTTCAAAAAACAGAGAGCCCCAAAAATATTGCGAGTCTTGATCAGATATACGTACTAGATAACGGCGATGAGAACATGACATCCGCTTCGTCGCAATTTCTCATCCCTCCTTATTGGTGTATAGAGTCGAAAAGCCCCGTCTGTCACCTTTCACATCAATTTAACGTAATTTTGGATCAGTTGGATTTAAAAGACAACAAACTCAAAATCGGCATACTAGTAAGAAATCTGTCTTTTGAAAAGAAAGTTGCGGTTCGAATAACCTGGAGTGGTTGGAAAGCTTGGAAAGACTATCCCGGAGAATTCCAGTGTTCGGTAGTTGAAACCTGCAACGAATATATCGGTGTAGACAGATTCACAGCTCTGCTTAACCTTGACGAGCTGTTGGACGGAGATACTGCAGAGATGGAATTCGCCATCAAATATAATGTAAATAATGAGGAATATTGGGACAACAATGGGACAAAAAATTATAGAGTAACAATTACTAATCATAGGTCAACTTTGAGCGTAGATCAAAACCTTCCCATCTGACATATTCAACAAAACTTGAAAAGCCACCACTCCATCTGCTTCATACCAGTCTAGCTGGATTCAGCTTTCACACAGAGCAATCGTCGTCGCCTGAAGATGAGCTTCCGCTCCAAAAGTATCAGTTGCCTATATTCCTCAAGCAAATTCCTAGTGTGACGAGACAAGTTAATTTAAACAAAGAGCCGAATCTTTTATACCAGCCCAGAGAAGTGCTTTCCCAGTTACCGGAATCTGCAATAGGGATTTATTCTATTGTTGCCCAGGAATGACGTTTTAATACATAGTCTAATTACTTTTCGTTTTGTAACAGATGCGTATCACATTGATTCATCAGAATTGACAGGTTACTGATGACTAACCCATTCGAAAGTGAAATTCGCTAGAGACAGTTGATCTGTAACTGCGCTGCTTAATTTTCGCTAGAGACAGTTGATCTGTAACCGCGCTACTTGAAACCAACGCTGAAATTCAAAAAGAATAAAGATTCCTCCAGCCCCACCGTCAATAGCAGATAAACAAGAGATCAAGTATTTTCATTGATATCTTGCACAACTTTAATTTTAACGTGATCCTGCGCCACTCCCATACGTTTTCTTCTCCAGCAAGAATTCCCCTTCACAAAAAGGTTCGAAATACTAACACTAGGATGCCTAAAGATACCTCCAAAGCTCCAAAATCTCCTACAGATGAAGGAAAGAAAAAGAAAACCACCAAAGCAAAAAAAGATCCAAATGCTCCAAAGAAGGGATTATCGGCGTTCATGATTTACTCCCAAGAAAACCGTCCTAGAATCAAAGAAGAAAATCCAAATGCCACTTTCGGTTTGTTTTATTAATCTTAGGCGAAATGGGCAAATTGTTGGGAAATGCTTGGAAGGAATTGAACGAGGAAGACAAGGCGGTAATTATTATTTAATTGTAGGAATATACCGATAAGGCTGCTAAAGACAAGGAAAGATATGAATCGGAAATGGCTGAATATAAGGTACTGGCTGATCTAATCAAAGGAAAAATAAGTCTTAATAAAACTCGCTTACTTTTTACTTTTTTTGGTTGGTTTCTTTGTTGTGTAAGTTTGATAAAGATTTGGTTTAGATGGACTATAACTGGGCTGATCTCTATATTACCTTGGAAAAACTGGTTTCTGCATGGTAGTTATGGTTGATGATTGACTAGGGTCTGCTCAATTGTACTAGCCGACACAAAGGTTAATCAGCAGTGAATCCAGAAAGACAAATATCAACAGAGGCAAGGTTGAGTTGCACTTTTACGGGGAGTGGAAAATAATCCCTCTGGTGATTGCCAATATCACCATAGCACTGGAATACATGCTAGTCGCAAATCAACTAGTCATCTACATACAATTGGATGGTATTGCTTGTATGCGACGGCCCCATCGATCTTTACTTCCAAATCGAGAAGAGTCGTGTCCTGTATAAAAAGCTACAAAAAGCATGAATACCAAACCTCTTAATGACTTTAATCTCAGTAATCCGCCAAATGACCACCAAACCAACTTTCAATCTGGAAACAGACATCCCTTCCTTGGATGGCAAAGTAGCAATTGTAACTGGTGCCTCATCAGGTAGAATTATCTTATACAGGCATTGGAAAAATAACTGCATTGGAATTAGCAAAGAAAGGCTGCCATGTATTCCTATTTGGTCGGTCTGCTGAAAAGACACTACCTGTCATTGAAGAAATCAAAAAGGAGTCAAAGAATGACAAAGTAGAATTCTTGGAGGCTGATTTAATGGATCTTGGTCAAGTTGAGCAAGCTGCAGATCAATTCTTGGCGAGAGGATTACCACTGCACATCTTGATTAATAATGCCGGCATCATGTACCAACCATTTCATTTGACAGCAAATGGTATGGAGTCGCAGATCGCAACCAATCATTTTGCACATGCTGTATTGACAAACAAACTTTTAAGCGCCGTCGAGTCCTCATCTCCATCAAGGATAGTAAACATATCCTCACTATTACACCAAACTACGTACCTCAGTGGAATCAACTACGATACTTGGTGCGATGAAAAAAAGTACAATGCTGAAATGCAATACGGTGTATCAAAATTATTGAATATCCACTTTACAAACGAATTACAAGAACGGTTAGATGAAAAATCAAAGAAAGAAGGCAAAGAATGCCAAGTTTACGTCAATACCGTTCATCCTGGAGTAGTCAAGTCGAATCTACTAAGAAACCAAGCTCATAAACTAAAGATTGTTGATATGTTATACAATTGGATGTGTATTCCTGCCGAACATGGTGCTATCACTCAATTGTACGTGGCTACTAGTCCAGATATACAAGAAAAGAAAATCAAGGGCAAGTACTTTGTACCATTCCACCAAATGACAAGGACTTCTGGCTCTGGTGCAGATGAAAATGGGTGGAAAAAGACTTGGGAGTGGACTGGAAAGGAGCTTGCTGCCAAGTATAGAGAAGATTGGAAATGGAATATTTAGAATAAAGAGATTGTTTTCAATATAACACGAGACAATCCGCGTTATAATCTGGACTTGCTCTCGCAATAGAGTCTAAAAGTCTAACGACAAGTGGATGAGTCTTGCAAAATTTATCCATTGAATCCATTGTATGCGGTGAAAACCAACAATGGCTGCCGCAAAAAGCTCTTTATAAAGCAGAGAAGCAAAAAAGCAAATAATGGGAAACGATTCAGTACTCCGCCAAATATTCTCAAAACCAAAGTTTAATCCTGAAAGCGACATTCCATCCTTGGAAGGAAAAGTATGCATAATCACTGGTGCGTCAGGAGGTAATCCACTGTAACTGTAGGTATAGGAAAAGCATGCGCAGTAGAATTAGCAAAGAAAGGCTGCCATGTATTCCTATTTGGTCGGTCTGCTGAAAAGACACTACCTGTCATTGAAGAAATCAAAAAGGAGTCAAAGAATGACAAAGTAGAATTCTTGGAGGCTGATTTAATGGATCTTGGTCAAGTTGAGCAAGCTGCAGATCAATTCTTGGCGAGAGGATTACCACTGCACATCTTGATTAATAATGCCGGCATCATGCATCAACCATACAAGCTAACAACTAATAATATGGAGTCGCAGATCGGAACTAACCATTTCGCTCATGCAGTGCTTACAAACAAGTTACTACCAGTAATCGAAGCCTCTGCACCGTCAAGAATCGTCAATATTTCCTCAGTTCTACACGACAGCCCATACAAAGTCGGTGTCAACTACGATACCTGGTGTGACGAAAAAACTTACAATGCTGAAATGCAGTACGGCGCTTCAAAATTATTGAATATCCACTTTACTAGAAAATTACAAGAAAAATTGGATGCTAAAGCTCAAGCTGAAGGTAAAGAATGTAAAGTGTACATCAATTGCGTTCATCCAGGTGTAGTCAAATCAAACCTCCTTCGCAACCCTGCCAGCTACAGTTTCTTTTTCGACCTTTCATTCAAACTGATTGGAATTTCACCAGAACACGGTGCGATTACTCAATTATACGTTGCAACCAATCCAGCAATTGAAAATGACAATATCAAGGCAAAGTACTTTACTCCTTACCATCAAATCGAACCAGTTTCCGCAATGGCTATGGATGAAAAGTTGATTAATAAGAGTTGGGAGTGGACTTTGGAGCAGTTGGTTGAAAAGTACCGGCCGGATTGGCAATGGGTGATTTAATAAACGCAGTTTTGATGTCGTCCGCTACTCGCTTATTCATGTTGTATCCAATGCGAAAGAATTTCCTAATTACGCGTTATGCCAAATTGGACCCCAGCTATCGAGGAAGCTGCCAAGAAGCAGTCAAAATATATCAATCTAGACGACTATTCCTTGAAAGAAATACCCTCAGAGTTATGTAATCAAAAGTAATTCTAGTCGATATCAAGTCCCTACTAAAAATAAATCTTTCCAACAACAAATTAACGAGCATATCTACAGATATTACCAGGTTGTCAAATGTGGAAATGATTAGCTTTTATTCGAATAAACTTACAGAACTACCAACGGCAATTAACCAATTATCCAACCTTCTGCGACTAGTACTAAGGTTGAAATTCTCTAATGCAAGCAATAATGCAATAAAAGAATTACCGCCTGGATTCGGCACATTACCAAACCTGGAATACCTGGACTTGAGCATCAACAGATTGACAAATATTTCACCCAACTTTGGATACCTGTTCACCCTGCGCGTATTGCATTTAGCTGACAATGACCTTACAGTAAGTCGTATTTAACCAGGCCGTCCCTAAAGAATTTGGAAATTTAACTTCACTCGAAACATTGATTTTGCGAAATAACTTGCTGCAATCGCTACCAGAGGAGATGGCGAAACTCAAACACCTGGTGTATCTGAATTTACAGGGAAACAAATTCAAAGCATTGCCTGTGTGTCTAAGTATTTCTTATTGACCTAGCAAAGACTAAACTCGATCAAAGGAACTCGCACTGCTTAGTGTACGGAAACCCGTTTATACCAGCTGTAAAGAATCTACTAAAGAATGGCGGGATCCAGCGCTTGTTTGCTGCAATGCGAGAATCAAGTTGGGAGAAAAGTATACAGGAAGAAATGTCAAAGAAATAAATCCAACATATTTAATGCTTTTTTGCAAATGTTTCAGCTACTAATATTGGGAATATCAATGTTGCATCTGCGTATACTTTAACGCTTCTTGCGTCCATGCGAATCTTGCCCCAACTGACTGCTTCATCTGGTCGAGCACCAGCATCGCTTCCATCAAACTCTTGTCCGGTATTAATGTAAACAGCGTAATCAGCACCGTTCCGCATCAAATTTGCATTGCAGATATGGTGTTTAACGACACCACCACCCAAGATAATCATTCCTGTCTTTTTAGCATGGACTGCATGGTCGTTAATTGATCTGATATCACTGGCGATATCAATAATCAAGCCGGGGTTCTTGAAAGAGTGAAAGTAAATCATATCGCCTAATGAGCCATCTGTTAACGCTGGGCAATAGACAGGAATATTGTGCTTGTACGCCCAGTAATAAATACTGTCCGGATGATTAATTTCTTTTCCTAGCCTATGAATCATCTTTGAAGGTGTCCAAATTACCCCGTCATTCTTTTGCTCTTCCAGCATTTTATCAAGAATAGGCACAACCCAGTCTTCAAATTTACAGTAATTGTCATTAGGTACGAGTAGATTGCCGATTCTATTCAATCCTTTTTGACGAAGCGACTTGCCTTCCATCGAGAATTCTCCCAAATATGTTGGACCTAGACATTTTATGAAATCTTCTTCAATACCGCCTGCTGTTGCTACAAGCACACTGACCATTTGATTCTGCACCAAATATTTAATGATTTCTCTTAGTCCAGAAGAAACCAAGTTGGAAGTATACCCTAAAAATATCTTGCACTTGATATTTTTACGTTCCTGAACATCTTGAATCAAATCATCCGGCTGAATTGGTTCCTGCGAATAATCCCAGGATATCATTTGATTAATGATATCAACAGCTTCGCCAAAATGTGTTGCCTGATAACCAGTGGTATAGTACGAAGCCATTAATTTTGAATAATCTGTACCATTGTTAAAGTCGTATCCCACTACTTTTGGAGTTTCGTCATCCAGCTTTACTGAAGAGACGAATACTGCATCTCTGGCTGTTGTGTCCTTTTCCATAAAGAAAAAAAATTAAGCTCCTGAATTTTGATGCCATGTTGATGGCTTTGTCTGCAGATTTATTGGAATTACTACTCGCATTTATCATGCAAAGCCTTTTACTTTGTCTGAATTCCAGTCTCTGACAATGCCATGCTGTCAACCCACATAATCACTAGAGGCAGTTTAACCATCTGTAGTCCTGTTTAACCATTTGTAGTCCTGCTTAACCGTTAGCTACAATTCTTGTTCAGCGTTTAATCCCAATTCTATCCCAGAAAGTTTGACTTTTTTAATTGCACTGTAGATTCTCAACCTTTAAATGCACCTCGTAGCAACCACAATCAAAAATGTGGTTAATTTTGAAGATTTACTGCCCTATTTGAGTGCAGAAAACCACAATAAAGTTACTAGAATGTATAAACGGAATGACAAGATACTCCAATTGACTGGAATAATGCTCACGCACACCAATCTGTATAGAGAATTGCAATCCAAGGAATTGCAAGTCAAACGAACGGATAAAGGAAGACCATTCATCGAAAAGGCTGATTTCGACTTTAATTTATCACACCATGGGGATTATGTAGCCTTCATTTGCGACAGGGAGAGAGTAGGAGTTGATGTTGCCAAGATTGATACCCCAGTTGAATTCTTTACTCATTTCGACACAGTATTTTCGCCAACAGAATGGAATTTCATTCAAGCACCAACAAGTAATTTTGAACAACAAAAAAGGTACTTTGTATTGATATAGATTCGCTTGTTTATGGGGATTAAAAGAAGCATATGTCAAGCATGTTGGTTGCGGTATCACTGTCGACTTGAACGTAATCTCGTTTCAGTTAACTCCTGGCGGAAATGATGTTGAAATACCAGAAAGGTATGCGGTGCGATTATTTGTCAAGGGAATCCTGCAAGAGTACAATTTCAAAGTTTGTCCGTTGGATGAGCTTCATATCATTGCTGTTTGTTCGAAAAATCCAATCAATGAATTGAAGATGATTGACTGGAACGACCTTGCGAGTGATTTCAAACAAATGTGCTAATAAATACTGGTTAGAAAAAAAATGGGAGTAGTAGTAGGATAGATAGCTGGAATGTTTTCTTTGATGAAGAATAAATCCCTTGGTTTGGATACTGAGTTGAATAAGCTTCAGTGGTTGGGG
>JADIIU010000138.1:0-32848 GCA_027603945.1 Terramyces sp. JEL0728
ACACACGACCTCAGCATCTTCAGTGCCGCGCTCTCCCAGCTGAGCTAAAGAAGCAATTGGTTTTTTGGGGATCGTGTTCATTATTAACTTTCAATTCTTATTTCATTGCTAGCAGTTTTGCAATCATTCACTTGATAAAAGTATCCAGTCTGATTAACAAACGAATTTATTGCAATATTAAACCAAGCTTGGGGTTGGTTCTGCCTTGTACTAGGATTAGTGATAGTCAACCTTATAGTAAAGTTCAGTGACATCATCTTGACTAATGAATTCCCAACCGTTTTGTTTGACATGGTACACTAAAATTAATAAAAAATACAGTTTACAACACCTCCAGAGTATGCATCTCGGTGGGTAGCATGGTAGATTGCTCTTCTCCCCAAATCGATTGCCTCCTCAACAGTCAAATCATCTTTGTATCCAGCGTCCAAGATACCATACGCATAGGTAGATCCAGAGCCAACAGAGAACAAGTGGTTGGTCAATCTTGTTCCATCTGAATCCACATAATACAATCCAGGCCCCTATCTTAATGCAAATGTACGTTCTTGTCCCATCCAGTAATCATGGTGCCCATAGATAACCCCATTCCTTTGTATGGGTACACCATGTTTGCTAACAGCTTACTTGCGGCAGCAACTGAAATTCTTTCCTTGTTTCGTAATTCGTACAATCTATGTTACTTTTCACCAACCTACAACGCCTTCCTAATTCTCTTTCCCAGTATGAACAATCAGCTGCACCTCCAGCCATAGTTCCTAAAAGATACGGATTGATTTCAATCACTTTCTTTACACTTTGAGACGCTAATGTTAAATTGAATCAACCTAATATTATTCATCGAATACCTAGATTAAATTGAATATACCAATGTAATTTCCACCAGTAGCTCTGGAATCTACAGCTACAATAACTCCGTGTTTGAATTTAAATGCCAAAGTTGTAGTACCGTGTTGAATCTTCAAATCCAATTTTGCTCCCTTCTGTGTGTGTTGTTGTAGGAACGCAACAGGCTAAGTTATCTCCAAATTACATTTTCCACCCTAGGAATATCAAACGAAGGGACTGATTCATCCTTAATAAGTGGTTCTGTGTTGTATTTAGCGAGATTGAGGAAATCCATTTAAAAAAATTAGACCAGGGTTTTTATAAAAATGAATTACGGATCTGGTCCAGTCAAAGTTCCAATGGAACATGCTTTTAGTCCATACACAGATAATGGAGGGTATTCGCTAGTTAAATCAGGACAACTGTAGCTATTGCCGGAAAGGATTTTGTTGTTGTTGGGGGAGATACTCGTCAAAGTGAAGGATACAGTATCAACAGCAGATACGCACCAAAGGTGTTTGCATTGTAATAGTAAATTAATACAAGATCAAATGGCTCAGTATTAGCCACTGGAGGTATGTACGCAGACGCTGTTACCCTTGTCAAGACATTAGGGATGCGATTGGAGGTATTTTACCCGTAATATAGTGGTACCAGTTTCAACATGACAAAAACATGAGCTCGCCAGCACTTGCTCAAATGCTTTCTGCCATTCTTTACGGAAAAAGATTCTTTCCATATTACGTTTGGAACACCTTGGGAGGATTGGATGAAAATGGTATTTGACATTAATATAGGTGAAGGAGCAGTGTTCTCTTACGATCCTGTTGGTAATTTCCAAAAATATAAATATGGATGTGGTGGTTCGGCATCACACTTGATACAACCATTCCTAGACAACCAGGTTTTCCCGATTTAATTGCAGATTGGAAGAAAGCATTTGGATACGCAAGTTGATTTCACAATTGAACAAGTAAAGAAAATAATGATGGACGCATTCACATCAGCTACCGAACGTGATATCTACACTGGTGATAATTTGGAACTCTTTATTATTACAAAAGACGGCGTCACTAAAGAGTTGTATCCATTGAAGCGAGATTAATAAAACCTTTTTACAAACTTTCAGCTGGCTCTGTGCAGTGAATACAGTCAAATCCAGTGCCGTAACAGTCGTCCCAGTTGTAGTCGTATTCATGGTTCTCTTTACTGAATGCTTTCAGTAAACCCACAATCTGTTCGCTAGAATTATTAATTAGTCTAGCAGTTTCGCGAGTTTTCCCTGTAGCACCTTGGCCAAAGATAACCCGATCTGGACCTGGCTTGGTGATGTAGGTATCGACAGTACGGAAAGTCAGACTGATGCGCTCCCCATTCTCCAGCAATTCGTCGTCTTTCTTTAAGGAGTCCATACGTTTATCCTGCCTAATGGAGTGTGAAAACTCTTTGTTTGTATTCCAATCCAAGACAAAAGCGGAATTATGTACTAAATCATATCTCTTGATGATTCGTTCCTCTTGCAATCCTTTCTTTGATCGTAATACCATAGTCCGGGTAGCTCCGCAGGAATAATTGACAATGCTGGTTCCCTTTTTGATATCCAATGTCTTGTCTGCATGTTCACTGATAAAATCCTGTCCAGATCTGTAATGCTGAATCAGCACATGATTAAATTGCTGTCCAAGCTTGTCAGAGAGTATATCTCGTATCTTCAAAACAATCGGAGACCATGGTACCAATTCCAGTAGTTCATCAGATGGATGACGATATATTGGCATAATATCATTGTGTTCTCCTTGTATTGCAATCAATCGTGGAACTGGACCGCCGTGATGGTACATTGTTTTCCAATCAACTTGAGTTTTCAGCAAGTTGAAGCACTCTGCACCGAGTTCCGGAGGTAGAGTATTCTCAATCAATTCGCAATTCATTTCAGTTTTTATTTTTGAAAAAATGTGAGTCAGTCGAAAATATCTTCAAGTTCCAGCATAATCCCGCATGCTGGCATCATTTGAATCTAACGATTATATCTTGAATCAATTTCGAGTTTCAATGAGATAGATGGTCGGAATTTGAGCAATTCATCAATCTGTGCCAACCCAACTACTCGTCATATGAATTTTCTACACGGCATCTTGATTTCCTATCAGTATTTACCATTCGAAAATCATGGATTTGTCTGCATTTTTGAAACGTGCAGTAAAAATGATTGTTAGAACCCACTCACTACAATTTTTCTGAGTCATTTTCGTCTCAATCACGATATCGAATGGACATGTTCTCTTTTATCCCCTTTGATATTGAAGATGAAAAATTCAAAGAAAGAGAATATCCAATTTTGGAATATATTCCTGCAATAAAACCAAAAAAAAAGAAACCTCCTCTAAAAAGTCTAGACGAATCTGTCATAACGCTCGAAGAAGTAAAGATACCAAGCGGCTTCATATCGAAGGTGAAGGACTATATTTGCAAATGCCAAAACAAGTCATGCAAAGAGCTTGTAAGAAATTTTTGACTTAGGGAAAAGAGAACCAGAGACTAAGAGAATACAACTGCAAGCTCCTGAATGAATCGGAAATACTTTCTCAGCGATTATTTGAAGAGGCAAACAAGATGGTTTCTCACGAGAGGAAGCTAGTTTGCAAATTGAAAACGGAGGTTGAGGAGCTGAAGCAGATGATATCCACTTTACAAAAATGACATTCTACAGAATAAATAGATAATTGAATCTTTATACATCATCATCAGAATCTGGATAATCGCCAACGAGCGACTTTTTGACATTGGAAATTTGCTGTGTTTTTACATTCGCTTGCGCAGTCTGGGGCTTGTTTGTAATTACGTTGTCTGTCTTTTTCGGTTTAATTGCAGTCGCATTAGTATGATTTTCCTCATCCTTTGATCCATCGTCCTTTCTCTTCCTAATCTTGACAGCACCACTCAAAAATTCCTTTTGTGCGTCTCTATGGCGCTTCAACTATTGATTAATGTATGGTTACTGTCTGTGTATTTTTAGGAGCTGACTTTATTTTCAACGATTCTGCATCGGCTCTAAATTTCTCCAACTCTTTGTTTTCCTGATCTCTAATTTCTGTTTGCTTCCTAGCTGCCGCATCCTTTATTTGTTTGTAGAATGATATTTCGTCTTCATCCAGCTTTCTAATACGATTGGCTGCAATTAGTTGTCAATTACCAAGTCGAAATATTTCATTCATTTCTATTGTTAGTAATAATTACCATCTTCCTCCTTCTTTTTTGCTTCTGCGATACGGACATGCAGCGGTCTTGGATCCCACTTCTCTGTCATTAACAAGTGTTACCCTTTGACGGCTCCGGTTCGGGTAGTTTATCGGCTTCAGATATATTAGCTTCGCTGATAAATTTTGATTTTATATCTTTCCTAACTGAAGAAAAGTGTTCTGCTGCCGACATTTTCTGATCAAAGTAAAAAAGAATGATACCCAAAAACAGTTGTCACTGCGGGTCGACAAAATGGAAAAAACAAGGAGATAGCTATGTATGTCAGTACGGCCATCAATACACTGAAGTTGAAGAAGTAGGTGACGACGAGCTCCTGTACGGATCCCAACAGAGAGAAAGAACCAAGAATAGACAGAAGAAACTGACTGAAAAGGAGAGCAAAAAGACACCTACCAATCAAATGATTTTTGTCTTTTACCAAAATGTTTTAAAAACGCAAATCAAGTGGATGCTGAAGCACAAGATTGAAGCACCAGAATTTGAAAAGATTGTTTGCCACATCTGGATATTATGGACCAGCAAATTTGTATACAGACTGCCGGATATAGATGGAGAGATGTCTATCACAAAGATGCCAAGATTGCTAGCAAAAGAAATCAGACCAATCTACACCATAATATTTATAAATCTTGCGCTTTGGGTGCTACGCATACCTTACCCGCTTAGTGATTATGTCAAGTGGATATACACTGACGGGTTTCCGTACGTGTTTAATGAAAAAGAAAAGATTGATTGGCCAAACCATACTCACACGATTACTATCCCGTCAGTATCCGACATGGTTAAACATCAGCATAGAATCTTATCAACATTGGAGGGATTAGGAATGCCAATTCAACCACCATTTAACAGCCCGCTTTTTATCAAACGGGTATTTGTAGAGTTGGGAATATCTGTGGAATTTTATCCATTTTACAACAAGATCTATGAATCTTTTTATGAAAATAACACCCCAGAAGTATACAAGATGAAGCACGGTGTACAAACTTGTGCGATTGCTTTGGTGTTGGCCAAACTGGACAAAAAGCACAAGAGGTAATTGTAACTAACAATAGAATAAATAACGTAATGCTAGAATACTTATTTGGCAAGTCGAAAGAATCTTTGCTTCCATTTAACTTTGATGGCTTGCAGGAAAATTCATTTTTCAACTATCCTGGCGAAGTACACAATTTCATTGGCAATTACTTGAAAGAGCAAGACACTTTATCGCACACAGAAAATGAAAGTTCAAGCACTGAACCTGAAATTGAACTTCAAGACTTGGAGAATCAATTGATTGTGTCATATAACCCCGATGACGATACTGGAGCAGTGGATACGCGCTATCTCGCCAATTTACAAAAAATATCCACAATAATAGGCTATGATATAGTAGGATTACACCAGGAGGTTTATAAAGTAGAATCGCATCTGGCAAAGCTGATGTTGTGATTTTTCATTGTTCAATTTTTTCACTTCACATTGTTGTTTGCAAGCTATGTACAATAAACAAGAATCAAAAGATTTGGAATTGCATGAGGTATTGTTAAAAGTACCAAAAGTACAACCAAAATCACACACCAAGGAGTTTGGATTTTTGAAGGAATACAAGAAAATCCTAAACAGACCATTTGATCCCAATTTCAAAAAATTCTGGACCCACAGTGCAGACAGAGTGCTTACGAAAACACAAATGGAAAATAGGGTACATCAAAAAAACCCGCTGCTGGAGAAAAAGTTTGCAATAAAACAAGTAATATTAGAGCCAATTAAAAAACCAGAATCCCCTGCGCCAATTCCAGCTACTGAGCAAAAGTGTAGGAAAATACATCGGAAAAGGCACAAGCAAACGTGCAAATACTTTGAAAAGAAACCATTAATCACCCCTGCTGATGTTGCAGCCCAATTAATAAAGAATGAAGCAAAATTAAAAAACAAAATAATCGAATCTGAAATCCAACCACAACCATTGGATAAAAAGGCTGAAGATGGCGCGCAGCACGACGAAAATGAGACTCTGGATACAGAAACGGATGGCTACATTTCTGGAATAGAAGCTTCAATTGACGGTTCGCAATACATTGATAAACTGCTACCATCGGCGGATAGTAAGCCGTTGGTAAACCCCGCCGTTCAAAATTTAATAGCAAATTCATTACCGTCTACACCAATTTTAAGGAAAAAGCTGCCGTTTGCTCACAGGTTGCAACTGGAGCGCACTTTAAGTTTGGACAAGCCATCTTCAATTGCACCGTCCGGAGGATCATTCCCCAGTCTTCAAGCAAGTAGGACTAAATCGGTCCTAGCCCCTACCAGCTCAAATGCTCAATTAACACCAGATATTAGAAGCACATCATCATTGGCTGGTTCAACGCTTGCTATTGGCACAAGTTCGGTGGGGAGTCTCCACATCAAGCCCTATTTGTTTTCAAATAGCATGGAATATGTGGCAGACACGATGATCCTCCCCACCTTTATTAAACCCAGCACTTTCAGGTGGAAAACTGCTATATACACAATAATGCAACGGAATAGATTAGCAGAGATCCCAAACATGTCTCAAACTGAAGTAAAGCTAAATCTTAGCAATTTTGAAACCCCAACGCTAGTAGGCGAGAAGAAAGTTGTCCTTGCGGCAATTACAGGGATCCAAAAACTCTATTCTAGCAAATCTGCAAAGGAAAAAGATTTCAAGGTTGATATGAAGTATCTGCCTTTTGACGAAACTCTCTGTTATTTCCCGCATCTTAAAAAACAAAAGCTGAATGTAAGATTGGCTAATATAGGTTCGTTTAGCAATTGCAGGATGCTGCTGGCTTGAAGTAGTGCCGAGAGGAAAGAGGATCATCCGAGAGGGTGACCCAGTAAGAACAGTCTACTTTTTGTTGTGTGGGTTATGTGTGGAACACATGAAAATCGAGCCAGCTGCAGATTCCCAAGCACCTCCAAAAGAAGATTTAATTCGGGTAATGAAACCCTCAGATACAATTGGAGACATTGCTGGAAATGTAGTCTCGACAAGAACATTTTCTCTAACCACCCTTACACGATCCTTATTTATTTGTGTGGACAAACATGATTGGCTGTCTGCAATGCGGAATGGAAACTTTGAGATCCAAAAAATTGAAATTCTGTCTACGTTGGTATTGTTTATGGGGTTGCCGCCCCAGACTTTGGAACATCTGAGTTCATATGCGTAATTTAGCGTAACATTAGGTCTGAATCAAACTTTGGATCAGAAGAACAAATTATGGAGCCGCACACAGAGCCAGAAGATTATTATTTCATTTCTAGAGGAAAAGTAAAGTTGGTCATCAACTTGCCATTTATAAAAACAGTTACAGATGAATCCAAAGATCTAGTGGCACCTGAAAAGTTCCAGGTCTTGCTTTATCTAACCCTAGGTCATCCCATACTTTGGGCAGTCTATTAATCCAGAAAGAGACGAGTTTGTATATATTGCACACACTGTTGGCGAATTGAATCCAGGAGATTTTTTCCCGCCTATTTCACAAGATCACAGAGGTCTATATAAATTGTATAGTGTCAGAACTTTGGAAAATACCGACTTTTTGATATTTAACAAGTAACTTCCAAGCTAACTAGAACCTCATTGCAATGCTTCCCGTCAATTGTCGCCCAGCGGTTAAGATCCCAGGAAGAGGTCCAATTTTTGAATGATTATCAAGTCAGAGAATTACAAGAATACTATCTTTCTACCAAAGGATGGCGTAGTGACACAGATACTTCTTTAAGCAAAATGCTTATAAATGAAGTCGACAACGAACGGACGCTGCAAGTAATGGAGCGTTTCAAAAGTTCAAATACAAAATATTAATTTATTTACAATACCAATCAAATTTTTAGTTCTGGGTAGATTTTTCTTGTTAATGTTAATATAATATCTTCAAGTTGGCTTATGTGCACCTTTGCATCTATTACTGTGCTTTCGATATTGGACACAAATGCTTCGCCATACACTTTAAAATCCGGTGATGAAATGTAGCTTTTGAAATTCTCGTTCAGCTTTGTGGATTCATATGTTTGCTCTGGCCCAAGTCTTCTGATCGCAATAAAGTTGGCAGCAATCTTGCAGATAAACCGCATATCGTCTGGAAGAATTGAGGATTTCCCGAATCCGAAAGCTGTCCATAGAGTGTTAATTGCACTAGCCGAGTCTGACCATTTGAACAGTGCGTCGGCAATTGGTGGTAAATGTACAAAGAGTCTAGATTGCCTGTCAGTTATTTCTCGGGAGTATTCGAACTTCAAGAGCTTTGCAAACTGAAGGATTAACAACAAAAGTTTACTTTATCAGCAACCGATTACCTTTCTTGCCCATGATGAATTGATTCAACTTTTAGAGATTCTATCCACACTCCGATTTGCTCCCCTATCATTATTTTCAATTCTGGGTTCTTTGCAGATTTTTGAAGTTTTTGCAAGGAATACACAAACAATGTATAAACCAAGCAGTGAGATAAACAATGCCTAATGAAAATCGACTCTTCAAGTTCAGGCACTATCAAAGTTTCCTCCGCTGCTTGCCAAACCGAGCTTTTACTTTTAATATAGCTTGAAATAGCAGTTTCACAGAAAAGCGCCATCTGCTCGGGATAGACCAGGTTTGGACACGTTTGAAGATAGACAAGCGGGTTGCTGGATTTTACAATGGCGTTGTTGATACCGTTTGCCAGTCTTGAAAAAGCCTTTCCAGTTGTGTCAGCTTCATTGAGCAGAGCGAATACTTTTTTCAACAAATATTCCATAGCAGACAGTTCCCATTCCTTTTCAATCTGCTGAATGAATTCAACTAGAATTTCACCGAGGTTTGATTCGTTGAAGGATTTGTTTTGGACAGCAAGTGGATCGCGAATAATGTCTGCCTTGCTTTGATCACGGAAGAGGTTCATATGGTAATTGATAAATAACTCTTTGGCCTCGATTTCCACGTCTGCAGTACATTCATTGACGAGTTTCAGGAAAAATGCATTCGTCAATATCAGGGGAAAGAGCTTTTCTTTCATCACGATGGATTCCATTTGGTCAAACCACTTTTTAGGCAAAGAATCGGCTATTTCCGTCAGATCTTGCAAGGAAAACTTGCAATTTTCTATTTTGCATATTTTCTCATAAAACTCTCGTCTGCGTTTATATAAAAATTACCTGGTCAATTGGCTTTCAACTGTTCCCAATCGAGAAATTATAAAGAAAATTTGGATGGTTGATAACTTGGTGTTTCCTCCAACTTGAAGGTCTGAAGATATAATTACATCAACCAAGAAGTTGATGGTTTTCGGTTCCAAATTGGAGGATGATTTCCAGTTTGAAATATCTTCAAAGCAGATCTTGTCAAACACGAAACTTTGCCAACTAATTTTGTCCAAAGTTCCATAGAACAAATCTGTACATAATTTGGATTGGATTGCTATAACTTTAGAATGGCATTTCCAGATATAACTTGGAATATTCGAGGATCTGAGTTAAAAATGCCCAACCTCCCACTTAGATGGCATATTTTTTGGGTAATAAAAGAATACATTCCAAGTACCTCTGTAAATTCAGTTTCTGTAAATTGCTCTGCAGAATTCATATTCCCCAGATCCACAGACAACAAAAGCAAAGAGAAAGTCGAAACATAGTCCCATAATTCTAATACCTGCAGGTCATTAATAACAGCGTAGAGTGTGTTTGCAGAATACAGTATCGATACCAATTTCAAAAATTGATCTAGACAGCCTTGTACAACTTGGATATAATTTTGAGAGTTCCTATAAAGCTGGTCTTTCAACGACGTTATAACTTGTTTCAATATTGCAACAACAGTTTCTCCAGAAATTGCAACAATGACGGTCTGCGACCAGCTTTCCATGAACTCTGCGCCAGTTTCCAACGGAAAATACACAGTTAAGAAATCCCTATTGTTATCAAGGATTACTGCAATAATATAATAGGGGCTCCATCAAAAATGGAATCGACAACTACTGCAATACATTGTTGTAATTTTGTTTCGTTTTGACAAATTATTAATGCTTTATAAATTTGCAAATGTGCATGCAGTGCAGTATCATCCTCCCTGTTCCCCTTGCAATGGTTAATAACAATCTTCAATAATCTTAAAGTGCTTTCCATCATTGGACGGTGAATCTGGTTCCATAATTTTACGTTAAATCGCTCCAACAGAATTTTGATTTGAGTGCCTTTGAATTTTGTAGACAGACAATCATAATTATCAATAAAATCCTCTCGGCTGGAAAATTGCGGACTAAAATATTTGGAAAGGATTTCGACATGGTTTTCACTCTTTAGCCTTTCGAATATGGCAGGGGTTTCCACTCCAGACCCAGCAACATACTTATTACCTAAAATTAACTTTAGATTACCTAGAGCATCAATCATATAGGTGATTAAGCTGTCCGCTGGCGGAAATGATTGGTATTTCAAGTCCAACAAGTTGAAACATTCGTAAAATAAGGAAACGGCGTTTTGTCTGATTGCTTCATTCTGGGCGGTCGATATTATCCATTCAATCAATTTTGTAATTTTAATAGAGCAAATTGCAGTTCGTTGGTTGACGATTTCACTGTTAATAAGTTGGTCAACTTTGGATTTAATTTGTGATAGCCTTTTGGAAATTTCAGAATCAAGAATTGAAGATTGTCGATCAAAATGTAGGGTTGCTCCAGGACAAGACTTTGAGCATTTTTTAAAGGTAGATGAAGGACTGGAGATCTGACGGTGAAGATTAGGAATGCTTTTTAATAAATCGCTGTCTAGGTCATTATGTCGCTGGATAATAGAAGAGTGATGCATAGCTTGTTTCTTTAGTGCTGCAAGTTCCTGCTGAATAGCATCAATTACAGATAATACACTCTGGTAATCTTCATTTGTAATTATAGGTTTTTGAATTTTGATTTGCTGCAAAGGTTTTGGTACTTCCAACTTCACCAACTCTCTGTCAACAAACGTTACTGGGTTAGGAGTTGGTTCAGTTGTGGAAAGCGTATCAGCAATCAAATCCGTCCACCATGCTTGCCTTCCAAGTTCAAACAGTTGATTTTCCAATAAACCATTCAAGTAGGAGGGCATGTATTCTTCTCGTGATAATCTAGCATTTGCTTTTACCAACTGTGGATCAGAGATCCATTTTTGCATTGCATTTGCCAAACCTCCCCAAGTTGGATTTGACGTGTGCAAACCAAGCTTTTGAACAACCAAGTTGGTTGAGTTATCAATCATTTCAAGAAATCTATATCCGTAGCAGATGTTGTTTTCTGCAGATTTTTCAAAATACAACGAAAAGAATAGTTGCCAAACTAGAGGTGTGATAGGATGACTAACAGCTTGAAATTTATCCAGCAGCTCGAATATCCTATATATGCAGAATTCTTGCAGAGGTTTATCCCCAGTAGTTTTAATAGCTTGCCAAGAATTCCCTGCAATCAGCATATTTCCAATTTTTGAGCGTATTTCCTTCTCTGCAAACACTTCCACAGAGATTGCCATAAAAATATAGTACAGCGGATCTTCATACGGCTTTTTCTCTGGTTTAACAAACTCTGAGATGATGGAGCTGTTCAGCTCCATAATTAAACTGGGAAATGTGAAATAGCTAGCACCAAACTTTTGATATAGTTGATTAGCGGCAAATTTGTAGAGAGTGTTAATTGGGCTGGCCCTGGTTAGTTGATAATCTTTTCCGAGACTGTTATTTGCATGACTTGAAAAAATAAGGTTTTTGTATTGCACATTAAACAGGGAGAGTAATTCGTCAGCACAGTTCAGTGTAATGCAGTGTTTGCTAAGCGTATCAAGTACCTGCAATCCAAATCTATTTGTACGCCAGTCTGGATTGCAGAATACAAAACTGCACCAAATCGATGTCGGCGAGTATCGTGAATCTTGTTCGGCGATTTTCATAGTTTTTGGTAGGTATTCCAGAATCCAAGATTTCTCAGTCTTTGGAATGTTTGAGTTCCAAAATTTTGTGAAAATCTTTTTTGCATTAGCAGCAGAAAAAATGTTGCTTGATAGCCTTACAATAGTTTGAAAGGTTTGGAATGCAGCTTTGATGAATGGTGCGTAGT
This sequence comes from Terramyces sp. JEL0728, assembly GCA_027603945.1. Classification (NCBI taxonomy): domain Eukaryota; kingdom Fungi; phylum Chytridiomycota; class Chytridiomycetes; order Rhizophydiales; family Terramycetaceae; genus Terramyces; species Terramyces sp. JEL0728. Next base: position 12,159 of record JADIIU010000138.1, read on the forward strand.
GTGACCTGTCAATTAGCAAAGTTAGTAGTTGCCACCCACTGGCTTCAAATAAATCCAGCCTGTGTCCAATTTCAGACACAAGCAAAACAGAGTAGGCTGCCAAAGCTTCAGTTTGACTATGCGCTCGGATTGTTGCCATGATAGAACTTTCCCATCCTTCAAAGGGTTTGACAAACTGAGTGCCTTCGTTCAGCATGTATGTGTTTCCAGACGAAGGTTTGATGTAAATCTGCAGCCGCTGAATTGATTTCCAACACCACTCTGAAAATGTTTCCTCGTTGGTGGTTTTAATTGCACTTATTGCAGTCTGGATGATAGCATTTGAAGCTGAATACACTCTATTTTGGGGATTTGGTCTACCAATATGATCTAAATAAATGTTTGTGATTGCTAGTCCTATTTGGCGGTGGCATTCTGGTAAAATCTCATCGTTTCCTTCCCAATTGATTTTGTCGATGATATATCGAGCCAGATTTGACTTGCTCGAATTGATTGGATCCTTCAGCAAATTTTCTAAAACTAGGACATCAGAAGAAGACGGCGACCACATATCACAGGGGTGATTTTTGTAGATTTGCAAACTGATTGATTCCAATACTGCAAAGTTGTCACGAACTTTCTTTAAAGTGTATCCAATAATAGATGGGATTTTCGTGCATACGGTGTTGACAATCGAGCTTGCCTTATCAAATAAGCTAGATTGCAAGTCCTTGTTGCAAAAACATACAGAGAAGCAGGCATTGATAATAGAGTGGCCAATTGAAACATCCAGGACTTGCAAGTTGAACAAGAGCAACTGGAGAATATCCAAAATTATGGAATCGCTCTCTCTGATCAGTGCTACGAGCAGCGACTCATAGCTAGTGAATGAATTTGGTAAATTCTGGGACACTCCATATCCAAGCGATGAATCAAAAATGGTGCCAGTAAGAATACTGTTTATACTGAAATATTTGCCGTTTTCTGACAAGGCATTGATGGGGAGTTGAATCACTTTCTTCTCTAAGCCAACTGCTTCTTTCGACAATAGCGCCTTAATGGATCGGAAGATAAACTGATCTAGTTCTTGTAATACGCTGGTGGATTGCAATCCATTGTTGACAGTAAAGTAAATATTTTGATCTTCATGGAATATTGGCATTTCGGTTAAAGTATGGTTAAGGATAATCAAAATATCTGCAATATTCTCCCGCACATAAACAAATTCTTGTGGTATTATAAACAATGCTCTACATATTAACCATCGCTCACCGCACGATAATAGTAAAGATGTTGTGCGCAACAGCAAATCCTTTCATCAATAGATTTCCCATTCCGACAGAATTTGAATTCAAAGCGAGGGTGAAATAGTGCGTGACAAAGTGGTTGAATTGCGCAACAATATTAAACTGTCTAATAAGTGCCAAATAATCATCTTCGGATAGTATAATTGTTTTTGGAGCATTGGTGTTTTGTTTTTTGAATTCTTCGTCGACTACAATCCACAAGTCATTTTCCAATTTCTTCATTTCCTGCGCGACCATTTCCTGTTGAAGAAACTTTGGTGCCAACAGTTCTTCTATTTCTTCTATTGGTCCTAATAAAGCAGCCAAACACACAAGATAGTGGTCCATAAAACTTTCAGAATAATGGATTTGGACTGGATATTGTAGCAACATTGATCCCCATACATGGATTCCTGGAGTGCGCAAATAGTGGAGCAGCAAATGCCGGTGGTGAAAATATTGGCCAGTAAGGTACATTGCAGTAGCAAGAAGTATAGTCCACTCGCGAATGTTATTCTTGAAGGTCCCAGCACTTAATTCATTCAGAGTCTCCTTGTCTTTTTTCTGATCTGGTATGGATTTCGGCTCCTCGGATAAAGAATCTCTTCTTGAACTGGAAAGATCCTTTGATGCAGACATATCTTGCGCTCTTTCAAAAACAAACAGCACATCGATCATGTGCAATATTTCTTCTTGCTGGACAAGGCTATTAACTTGCAGTACATTGAAATTTTTCGAGTTTTGAATAGAGTTGATGTAATTTCCAAATTCTCCATCTAGTGCTTCATCGATATGGTTTCTAATCCAGGTGTATTCTACCTAAATTAGCACAGTTCACCTTAAGTTTATGGATTGCTTCTACTTGGTTGATGTAGCATAGTCGCTTTAAATGTAAATGCAATTGCTTTAATTCCCCCTCAACATTTTGATTATAATTTGCAGTTTCATTCATATAGACGTGTGAAACAGTCCAGCTATCAGGGCAAGTTTGCTTGATCTGCACTGGAGTCTGCGACAGAGTCCACAATCGACTTGTACAATTCTTTATCTTCATTTGAACTATATTTATCTGCACCTTGATTTGCTCTACTTCATTTAACGACGCTTTGTAGTTCCTAATGCGGCGATAGAAATCATCTTCATCGTTTCCCGCATTCATTGACACTCTAAAATCGTTGACGAATTCTTTGTGCGATGTCATTATTGGGTTAACATAAATTTGTTCCAAAATGCTGGCGGGTATAGGATCAGGTATAATCATCGGGGCTGTTGGTTGCAAATCGATAAATTCGTCAAATTCTGGTGCTGAAGGGTATAGAATATCTTTTTCGGGCACATCCATCGTCATCAAAGGTATGCTAGGGTATTCAATGGCCGGCTCTTCAAAAATTGGACCGATTGGTGCACTTGGGTACATTTGCTGTATATCAAATGCCTGTTGATGTAAATCTTCCCAGCTATGTAGTTCTTCTACGCCAGGTTCCACATCCTCCAACGTGGAAAGAACAATGTCAGTTTCTTCGATCGGTGAAATTAGTTCGGGTGAGGTTTCACTGTGTTCTACCGGCACGTCTTTTATTATCCTTTTAGGTTTCTTTTTCTTTTGTTTGGGACGCTCCATCATCATTTCCATTTTGTATGCGATTTCAGAGATCTGAAAGTTAAAAAATGGGCACCTGTAATTGATTGCTCAAGCTTAGTGACGATCCCAACAGTTTTATTTCCACTATGCAAAGTGTGATTAATATAAAATTGAATGAGTCACAATTATTTTAATACATACGACTAATGTTCATTTCCTTCAACATCTCGCCGATCTCTTCATCATAATTTGATAGACTTATAGCTAGATTAACAATAATTACTTTCTGCAACTTTCTCCAAAATCTCCCACATTTGACTGTTTCTGCATATTTGAATCGCTTGGATCCTTTCCTTTTCATATCCAGATTTGATTGACAGTATCACTAAAGCCAATTCATCAATAAGTATTTGATCTTTGCCCAAACCAACACAGATAGTAAGGCAGTTCAATAGCCCTTCACCTACAGCCTGTTCTGAAAACACTCGCTCATAATTTCTTGGTTAACTAATAGTACTTGAGGACTTTAAGGCGATGGAATATGCTAGTTGCATAGTACCTGGCGTAGACTTTATGCTCAAGCATCTCCATCTTGCGCATAATTAAAATAACCGAGGACAGTATTCGACAGACAGTCAATTTCATTGCGATTCCATTTTGTATAAACAAGTCTTTGACAAGTACACTAGATTAGCAATATTTACCCTGTGGTGTTTTCCAGATTACGGATACAAAGAGTTGCAAGAGATTTCATTCGAGCATCTTCAAATTCCAGAGTACCGAATTGATTTTCCAAGTGCAGTAACAGTTCAGTAAGCTTTGTACTGTTGTCGTTGATCTCTTTCTCTGAAGCCTTTTCAATTAACGCTTCAACAGATTTAATAGAGATCAAGACCTCTTCGGCTTCACTACTTTTCAACAGTTTAATAGCATCAAACAAAAACTTTGGAGTTTTTTCCTTCTTTTTAATCAGTAGTTTCAATTCGCCAGATTTTACAAAATCCGGCTCTGGTTTGAATAAATGCTTTTTAGATTCATTTAGTTTGCGTATGGCCAATATTGATTCTCCTTGTGGTTTCAGAGCTGGTTTCCTTTCTGGTGCTTTATCTGTTGGATTTGCATAATCTGTCATTTTCTTTTCGATTGGTCTTTCCAGCACTCTGAAAAAATCTGGCTTTTCAAATCCAAATTCCAATTTAATTTCTTGATCTTTTAATAGTACTTCTCCCAAATTCATCCCCATCATCTTGATCTTTTCTCTTGATTCTTCTAGATAATTTGGAATCGCCTGACTGACTTTTAGTACTGGTATTTTTTTCAATATTCTAAAGCAAGAGAGGATTGCTACGGTTACTTTTACATGGTATTCGTAACTAGCGCTCTTTACAAAGGCTTTTGAGGTCCACAAATCAATCAAATGTGTAAATAAACAAGCAGCTGTATTGATTTTAGTTGTCGTAATTACCAGCGCATCTACCATACAATTAGAAAGCTGTAAGTTTGATATCGCCTTCATATCTAAAAGCTCTTTAATTATCGACATATCAAGGAAAAGAGATTGAATGTACGACGATATTAATTCTTGATTAATAAACCATTACCGCTGGTCTGTAGCCGTCGATCTTGATCAATCAGAATGATAAAGTTGAAGAAAAGCTGTTCCAGTGTCCGCTGGTTTACCATTTGGAATATTTGCTGTATATTTCCGACATCTTTATCGCTGTCGACCCGATGTTTGAACACTGCTGCTATGTCCTTAGCAAAACCTCTGGCACACAGTTTGTTTAAGAAATCGCAGAGAACTGGATATTCTTTAATTCCATCATAAACTTGATTAAATGTCGGTTTCAAGTCAAATTCAAAGAATTCTGGTATCGTGCATAATAAGTTGAATAGTTTGTGAGTATTAATCTTATTCTTTATAGAAATGTCATTTGGATTATTGTAATCGCTGCATTGTTTTAGAAGGTCCGGTATTGGATTGGAAGATAGGAATTCCTTCAACATCACTGGTAGAAATTCGTTTCCATACTTTAATTGGGTTGCCATTACATCTAATCCAAGCAGATCACACATAAAATATGGTTTTATGAGCTCCACATTGTCCTTGTCGAGTAAATTTACCAATTCCAGTAATACTAATGGATGTGGATCGGATTTGAAATTGTCTAGATTTTCTTGAAGCAATTTTATGCTATAATTTTTTCGTAATTGTTTTGCAAAATCCATTTTCAAATGAAAGAAAAGCCAGTCAAAAAAAAGAAGAAAACGAGTCATGGGGATTTCTTTGATATGAGTTCAAAACCAGTAATAGTTGATGATGATCTGCCAGTTCTCGCGGACGATGATTTTGAAGACTTTTCCAAGGAGCCAGAGTATGAATCACCAATAAAAATCAAGGAACAGCCAAAAGTAGTATCTCCTCCACAAATACCGATTTCAAAAAAGAAAAGCGCATCTCCGATAAAAGTAATTCAACGGGAAAAAAGTATCACTCCTCCACCGCTTGATATTCAGATCATTGATCCCCCAGAAGTAGATCCTGGACAAAAGATAAGAATTAAAATAGAATTTGAAAAGGGATCTAATATCAAGTATGTAGTGTTTTCAAACCTGACCTTTGAAACGCTTTACATTGAAGTTGCCAAAAAATTAAAGACACTTCCGACAAAGTGCCATATTAGAGTAAACGGAGTAAAAATATCCCCCTATTCGGTCCCATCGGAATTGGATATTGCTGATGGAGCAGTGGTGCGTAAGTCCATTTTAATGTAGAATGTGATATTCAAAAGAGAACAAGAAAAAAAGTCCAAAAGGACAAAGAGGAATTAATCGCGCTTGCTATTGAATTTCCAACACGTACATTACCTAGACAGAGTGTGCTGATCTCAATGGTAAGTTTGATTTAACAAGAAAAACAAATTTGATGGAGTTTTTAATCAACTTGATAAATTGCTGGGACCAGTGATCTTGGAGTATCAAAAAACACAAGTATATCGCTTTACATTACCGTCGAGTATAGGCGTAACAGCAAATTCAGTCCTTCAATGCTATTCGTTGAGAGAATACGAAAAAGTACTCACAGAGCGGTCGAAAGCTTTGGCTTCGCTGGAAGAGCCTGAGGAGGTGGAACAGGAAGAAGAACAAGTAAAAATGAACATCAAGATCTGTTTCAAACAAGAAAAACTAAACATTAAAGCTACAAATGTAATTGTTATTAATTTAGGAAACTTTGGTTGGTGAGATGGTAACGAAAATACAAAAGAAATTTCAAATCAAGCATTTGTACTTTGATGGCGACTTGCTAGAGGAGGATTCTACTTTGGAAAGTTTGGGAATCGAAGATGGAGACCAACTGGAAGCGAAATAATTACAGTCCTGTTAATATAATATTGTCTATTTAAAATTTTCGGTATTGGAATTATTTATTTGGAGTCGTTAATAATGCAAATTGGTTAATAGATTAATTGTTGCGCAAAGGATAAATCTGGTGGAGTGTGCATTCCATTTAATTGGTTTGGGATTTCAAATGAAACGGGACCAGTGAATCCGACAAATTTCAACTTTTTGGGCGAATCAGATCTAGTATTCATATATGGGGTTTGCACGAAAGAAAAGGGCTTGCATCGTTGACTAGAAATTTTTCCCATTACTAGAACATTGCCATTTTAAACCCCAAACTCTCTTAAAAACTATTGTTTTCACAGCCGCATTAAATTTGGCGGGTTTCAGCTGAAACAAATTTGTGACAGATGCCAAAAAACAATAAAATACATATATATCGGATCAAGCTGAAAACTTCTAGTTTTTTTTAGGTTGGTTAACAAGATATATACAATAGGGCTCCGAAAACTAGAATTTTCGATAACACGTCTGCAGCATGAAATATCCGCTGTGACAGGGGCTCGGAAGGCGAACGGCAATCTGGCATTCAAAAAACATATAAAAAGGCAGACAAGCACTGTAAAAGCTCACTCAATACGCTAATGCCTCACGCAAACACTGATCTAGCTGCCGATGGCGATCCAGAGCTCAAGCTTCTTCGATTGGTAACAGTTTCACTAATACTAGGACAAACGGGCATCTACTGCAAACTTGCAAGTGTTATATCGCACTCTCACTGCTGAAAAGACTCTTGATATTCAACCAAAAGGAGAGAAAGTGGAACCAATCAGGGCTCATACACTTCGTGAAAATGACTTGTGTATCGCTTACTCTACCAACAGCAAACTTGGGCTGGAAGCACCAGCTGTTGCTAGAAAGGAAGTCGCCCATGGTTTAAACGTTCTTACTCCTCCAAAAACAAACTACTTTATGAAATTTCTGGGTTATGTCTTTGGTGGTTTCAATGCTTTGATGTGGATTTCTGCTATCATCTCCTTCGTTTCCTACGAGCCTTTGGGTGGACCCGGTGCTGCTCCGCTGCCTCTTGGTGTTGGCATTTTGCTGATTATCGTGGTTTTTATTTCTACCATCTTCTACGCCATGGTTGACTACAATGCCTCAAAAATCATGCAGTCTATTCAAAACTTGGTTGCACTCGAAGCCTTGGTTATTAGAGACGGCATTGAACAGAAAATCGATTCTACCAAATTGGTTCCTGGTGACTTGGTGCAACTCTCAATGGGTCAAAGAGTTCCAGCCGATATTCGCTTGACTGAAGTATCCTCTGACTTGCTGTTTGACCGTTCGTTACTCACTGGCGAAAGTAAATTGGTTAATGGAGCTGTGGATCCAACCGATGAAAATCCACTTGAATCAAAAAACCTTGCTCTGTCTTCTACTTTTGTGGTTCGCGGTAAAGCCAAAGGGATTGTTTTCCAGACTGGTGACGAAACAATTATTGGACAAATCGTTCAAATGTCTGGGAAACAAAAAGAGAGTATGACTCCCATCCAAAAGGAAATCAATTTTTTCACTGTCATTATTTCTTGTCTTGCTGTTACTTTCTTTGTCGTCTCTGTACTAGCTTGGGTCTTTTGGATTAAAAATTCTTACCCAGGCTACGAAACTCTGGCTAATGCGATGGTAAACTCGTTGGGTTGTCTTACTGCTTTTGTCCCACAAGGTTTACCTGTCTGTTTTGCTTTGTCTCTGACTATTATTGCCCGCCGTATGACTGCTCGCAATGTACTGGTAAAAAATTTAAGCACTATTGAAACGCTTGGATGTATGTCGGTCCTCTGCTCTGACAAAACTGGGACTTTAACAATGGGCAAAATGCAAGTCTCTCAAGTTATATTTGTCAATGAAACCTTTGAAGAAAAAGAAAGTCAGTCAGATGCTGACCGTAAACAGAAATTGGCTAGCAGCGGATTCTTGGAATTGGTCGAGTTTTCTTTGACTTGCAATGACTCAACTTTCCTGCCTGGCAATGAACATTTGCCAATATCTGTCCGTCCAATCAATGGGGATTTAACTGATAGCGCTATCCTCAAATTTGCCGAAGGTTACCGAAGCGTTAAAGAATCAAGCGTTAAACCAAGAGTGTTATTTTCAATGGCTTTCAACTCTAAAAACAAATTCATGGCAAAAGTAATTGCGAGCGGCAGCGGTGCTGTAGAATTATTAATCAAAGGCGCTCCAGATATTCTCATTCCTGCTTGTTCAAAGGTTAGCAACTCGTCCGGTACAACAACTGCTATTGCACCACTTGGCGATAAAATCAGTCAACTACAAAAGGAAGCTTCTGCAAAAGGATTCAGAGTGCTAGCTTCATGCAAAAGATCGCTCAGTGGGATCCAGCTTCCTTTTGGAAACCAAGACGAGCTTGAAAAAACACTGCTCAGAGAAATCAAGGATTTGACTCTGCTAGGTATGGTTTCTATCAGAGATCCCCCAAGAGAAGAAACCTTGCCGACTGTGCAAGCAATGAGGAGGGCTGGTGTTCGTGTATTTATGGTAACTGGTGATTTTGAATTGACAGCTGTTGCCATTGCTCAACAAGTAGGGATAGTTACTACAGAAAACATCAAAAGAATCTCTGATTTACCCAGGCTGCAAAAAGAATTCCCACTCTCTCCAAATGCACCTCTCCACCAATTCAAACCATCTGCAGATGACCCAGTCAGGGCCATCATTGTAAATGGAAAAGAACTGGAATCGTTGGCAGAAACCGACTGGAACTTTATTGCTTGGCACTTTAACGAAATGGTATTTGCCAGAACTACACCTGAACAAAAATTGCTAATCGTGGAAAACCTCAAGATGCGCGGAGACAACACTGTAGCTGTAACTGGAGATGGGACTAACGATGCTCCAGCTTTGAAAGCAGCTGACATTGGCGTTGCAATGGGCAATGGCACAGATGTTGCAAAGGAGGCAGCCGCCATCATTCTTATGGATAGCGATTTCTCATCGATTTTGATTGGAATTGAAAACGGAAGATTGATTTTTGAAAATTTAAAGAAGGTTGTCATGTACTTGATGGTAAATAATTTCTCATTTAGCCTGCTGGAAGTTACTCTGAATTGATGGCAACCATTTCCAATGTGTTCTTTGGTATGCAAGCTCCAATGTCTTCATTCCAACAAGTATTGTTCTCGGTTACCAACGACATTTTCATGTCCATTTCCTTAATGTATGAAACCGCCGAGGGCAATCTTATGCTCAAACCGCCTAGGAATGCCAGGACTGACCGATTGACGGATTGGAAATTCTTTTTCCAAATATATTGTGTTATTGGACCAATGATATGGCTGTCAGGGTTCGGAATGTGGTTCTTGTACATGTCTGAAAATGGCCTTGGTTTCTATGATTTGATGTTGGTCTATGATAAATGGGCCGATGGGTGGGCTGGTAAATCTGTCGACGAATTGGCAACCTATGTATCCGTTGGAGATGGGATTTACTATGTTACTCTAGCCATCTGCCAATTTGGTACATTTTTATCTATCCGCAATCGTTATACGTCTATATTGCAATCCAATCCATTGTCTGGACCACGGAGAAACTTTGTGATCTTCTTTTCAATGCCATGTTCGATTGCAATTTGTTTGATCTCACTCTATACTCCATTCATCCAAAACTATTTCCTTACGGCTCCAATTCCAGCCAAATACTGGTTCTTTCCCTTCTTCTTTGCATTTGGAATAGTTTTGGTCGATGAAACTCGAAAGGCGATTGTTCGCAGCTTCCCTAAATCAATATTTGCCAAAATTGCTTGGTAATAGTTGCAAATTACTTTATTCGTTTAAGCTAAATAGATACATTTTACTATTACTAATTTCAGAGTTATCGCTTTTTGAAATGCTTTCATTATATCCTATTGTTCTTCTATGAAAATAACCGGGATAATCGTCTGCAACGAAATCCATGCTTCTTTCCGTCTTATATCCACAGGCTCTTGCGAGTTTCTTGATATCCCATAGATCATATGGCAATCCATTCTTGATTGTTACCGCTACGATTCCTTTTGCAAGTAATGCCTTCTTGCAAGCCTGGAAAAACTTTAACAGCAATTCTTGATTTGCTTCCACATTCCTATTCTGGTCTTTGATGCCGAGCCCAACGTGCGGGAAATTGAATATAATCTTGTCATACTTTTTAATTCTCTTGTCAAACTTTGTACAGTCAACACCGTAGATGACTTTTCCTTCCAAATCAAGTATATTTTGAATATTCTCTACCGCATCCGGGTATTTTTCATTTATTGTCTCCTCCGAATCAAAGCAAGTGCAAGTAAAGTTGGTTGCATCCAGATATTTGATGGCAAATACATTTGAGAATGAAAAATTTCCCTCTCCCACAAACAACACCTTGTCTGAGTCTACAATTTCTAATTTATATCTGAACGACTTTTTTTTAACCTTTGACTCTTCCTTGTGAGCCTTCTTTTGCTTTTGAAGAGCTTTATGGTTGTTTATTGCTTTTTTCAAACCACCTTTTGCCATTTTATTGAGAAAAAAAAATATGCTATTCATCATCGCTGTCAGTAATAACAGTCTTTGACTTTTTGCCCCTTGCTTTTTGCGGCTCTTCATCTTCATCATCTGTAGCTTCCTTTCTCTTCTTTTTTCGTGGCTTTTTTGGTTGCTCTTCACCATCGCTTTCTTCCTTGCGCTTCTTTTCCTCCCTCATCTTTTCATTCTCAACCTGCATGCGCTCATTAATTTCCCTTCTTTTAATTTCCAACTCTTCCTGTTCACGTCTTTCGCGTTCTTTTTCTTGTTGCTACATTAGTTATTCGTTACCTTTCTGAGTCTATCTTCTTGCTCTTGGCGTAGTTGCTTCTCCTTGATTTCCTGTAGTCTTTCATGCTTTTGTCTAAAGAGAACTTCAGTTTCGTGTATTTTCTTTTCGGATATTTTGCCCACACCTTTACAATAAACAGCACGTTCTCTGGCTTTAGGGGCATCATAGCCAAGATTTTCTCCCTTGATTGATCCAAGAAAGTGAAAGACCTTTTCGGCAATACCTAAGTCTTTGGCAGATTCTCTCATGACATCAATTGAACGGTTTTCCATAGGTTGGTCATTCAACACATTTACATACTGCTGTTCAATTAAAGCCATATTGAAAAATAGAGATTTGTCCCATGGCGCTAAATGTATTGCCTTTTTGATATAAGTAAGAGCCGTTTTCATTGCTGCGACATCTTTGCTGTTTTTGGCGAGAATGTAATATGCTCTAGATAGCGATTTAAGTGTGTGAATGTCGTTTCTGATTCCAGATTTTTTGTAGATACCTTCATACAAGGTAATGCCAGCATTAACTTGGCCATTTTCAATCAAAACGTGGGCAGCGTTAAGCATCATCAATGAATCGCTCGATCCTAATTCTTGAATTTGATTAAAAACATCCCTTGATTCAATAAACTTTCCTATTTCTGCGTATGCGACCGCTATTCCGTAAGCAGCGTGCACATTTGACGGTTCCAAGGATAGCACTTTGCAAAAGTATTCAATAGATCTACTGAAGTGTAAGAGTCGCTGAGTTTAATTAATATTTACGTTTTGCTGATTTGGATCACCACGGGCAAAAATCAAACACAGGTTCCCTGCGCTGCACAGTGCATAAGTGTCATACCTTTTTACTTCCAACACCTTTTCAAATGATTTTCTAGCAGCACGGTATCGTTTGCGCTTGAGATGGTGGTTCCCAATCATGTACCACGCCATGTAGTTTTCCTTTGAAATTGCCAAGGCTTGCGAATAGTAATCCAGGGCTGCGTCATCGTTCCCTTTCATATCTTCAATTCTTCCTAGGGATAGCAAACAGTCATCGTACGATGGATGCATGCGAAGTAATTCTTGGTATTGGGCTTCAGCACTGCCAATGTCTCCTTGAGACTCATACAACCTGGCAACGTTGATCCTGATACTCGTTTGAAGTGCATCAAGCTTCTCCAGCTCCTCATTTGCTTTGTAATTTTCATCAAGCAACACAATCAATGCCCTTTCGTACAAAGACTTTGCCTCGTCTAATAGCATTCTAAAATGGTCATCTGTGGATTCGCTGAATGCAAGTTTGGAAAACTTTTTGCTACTTGTATCAAAATATTCATTGATTGCATCTGCTTCCAAGTGAAAAAGTACTGCAATGTTGTTCAGCAATTCGGGGCAAACCGCCGACTCTTGAGATTCCATTAATTTCAGCATTTCCAAGTATTCTAATTTAGGGATAACGTACTATTTCTGGAATTAATAATATCTGTTTGTTCATAAAACTCTGCAATATCACACAGCAATTCAATATCGTTCAGTACAAAATCCTCATCTTGGACAGCTCTAATCATTTTTTGGAAAGACTCCAAGTACTGTTGCGCCTTTTCCGTCTTTCCTGAACTGGAATTCAGCGAAAAAATCATCTTTAGAGTATCATAATCATTTGCGTCTTTTGCTAAAATGGTTTCCAGGCACTTGATGGCATTGTCAGTGTCGCCTTTATAAATATACATTTGCGCAAGACTATACTGGTTAACTAATGCGTTTGGGTTCAATTTAACAGCTTCTTCAAAATGTTTGAATGAATTCTCATAATCATTCTGCGTTAAGATCAAAGTTACTTCACATTGACATATTCTCCCTTTAATGGCGAGGGCTTCTGCCAATATTTCATTCGATTTTGTGTAAAGTGGAGCGGACGCAGCCATAATCTTTGCTTTATGGAAATCCTTCTTTTTCAGATACACTTCCGCCAGTTGTGATAAAACTAGTCCATTTCTAGGATTTAATTTGTATACTTCTGCCAATCCCTGTTGTGATCGCTTTTCCAACCTTTTTTTCTCTGCCGGTGCAATAGATTCATTCTTTGACTCGTTGATATCCATTATCGCCAAGAATAATTTTGCATTGCTGTTTGAGGGATTCTTGAATTAGGACAAATTACAATTTCAACTGCTCTTTCAAATGCTAGCCTCGCCTCGGTATACATTGATAATTTGTAAAAACACAGTCCAATTGGGACGCGGACATCTGGATTGATATCTGGTAAATGGGAGAGCACCCGTTGGTAATAGTTCAAAGCTGCTTTGTAGTCCTCCTTTTTGAAATATGCCGACGCCTAATTTATGTATAAATTACAATTCCAATTAATGCTGGTACAAAGTTTGCATCAAATGACAATGCCTGTTTATAACTGGACAAGGCTTGATCTAAATCCCTGTCGTGCTTGGTCAGTCCTTTCTTGATTCTACTGCATATAAGGTTTGCCTTTGCGACGAGTGTAAATTTGTCAGATCGGCTGATTTGTTCTGATTCATTCAAAAGCTGTGCAGCCTGAATCAACAAATCCACATCCTTTCGCTTCTGATTTGAATCCGCAGCTAATAAAGTCTCGTCCACCTTTAATGAATTTGCTGTTTCAATGTAATAATATGCAAGTAAGTTCAACAGTAAAATATGGTGTTTGGTATTATTGATTCGTTTTTCTCGTTACCAATAAATTACCTTGAGCTTGTTTCTTTCCGGCAAGCAAAAACCTTTCAAATTCCTGCTTCATTCCTCGCTTATGGTATTCAAACTACGTTAACATCTAGTACTGCAAACGAAACGAATAGCTTATGATTCTGGGGATTCTGGTTCAAAATTTCAATCAATGGTCCGTCATTTCCTTTTAAATCACCAAGATCGACTTCCAACAACTGGTCGTTCAACAAGATTTCAATTTTGTTCATTTTTGAAATTCAAAAAAAGTTGATAATTCACCAAGCCCTATTCAACAACTCCATTTTTGAAAGGTGGTAAGAGAAGACTTATAACCGCTCAGAAAAGATATATTTGCAAGATTTAATTTAAAGGTTAAATTCAAGGTAATCCATTGAAGCAACTGGGAGTCAAAGCAGATAGTAATGATAATTTCCGGTTGAGTTTGTTTGAATTCAGTAGCAATTGGTCATTTGTCCAGGATATTTGGCAAATCTTTGACGACCAGCCATTCCATGAGTTAAATGGCACTCGGTTGACCAAGACAGATGGAACAAATACAATTGAATTGATTTTTGAGTTTCTTATTCATCGATACGAGGCTGTTCTGGGTTAAAGTCTGGCAAACTCTTGATGGTGATTTCATCATTCAATACAAGAATGGGTGGAGAATTCGCGGAATCAGGCTTTGGTCGATATTCGTCGGCGAGATTAAAGCTGCTGTCTCATTCAAAGACATTGAGCAGTACTTCAAAAGAGTCTGCAGCCATTGCATGGATCTAGAAATGTTTTCAAAGTGGTTGTGCTCTTTGATCATACAGAATTAAAACACAAAATTTAAGGACTTGCCATATCTGTAATCGATGCATGTGAAGGAATAAAGATGAATTTGGTTTACATTTCTTTCTCAGTTACGGTAGCAACTGCACAAGAGGATAGATTATTACTCTATCCAGTCACTGAAATCGAAAATGCCAGAATAAATAAATGTGATTCAATGCCATTGTGCAAGGAACGATTGCATTAGAGAAATAAATATGAAAAGAGTGCGTATTTAAACTATTGTTAAACTATGATTATGGTAGATTTCCTACCTTGTATTTAACAGCGCAAAACGTCAAACCAAGGTAAAGAGTTGCAAATGAACATCTTCAAGAGTCTCAATGTTCCTCTTCATTATCGCTTTAACTTGCTTGGTAACCAGTTCCGAACTGTACCCATCTTGATCCACGCTGAATTTGCATATTTTGCAAAACTCGGCAATATCTGTGCCTTTAATATTATTCATAATTAAAGACGCGCTATACAGCTTTTTGGGAAATAAATTAATCTCGTTAAATATCAAATACCTCGCTGGCCAGAAGCAGCAGATTTACAGCGCATTGAACTTCTTTCTTCTGAAGGCCAGTCGGCAGTTTTGGCTTGCGTTGCCAGAATTCAATGAGAGCAATTGAAAGTTTCTCAAGGAACCCATTCTTTCTTTTCCAAACTACATTTGTCTTATCCACTAAGATTAGAATAGCAAACCTCTGCAAGTGTGTGTGATGGCATCCCATATCCACATATTGCCTGTCAACGACACTAGAGTGCTCAAAGGAGATCTATTTGAATTCAGGATGTTGAATATAATTCCTGCAATGCATTTTTTTCTAAACAAAATTTCCAGGTCAGTTGTAACCGAAACAATATCTTGGTGGTGGGCCACCTTTACTTTCTTTACTGCAGGCTCTACTATATAACTGCTCGGTGTCAGCAGTTTTTCGTGTGCAATCGGTGGATCCAAGGAGATGTTTGTGCCAAAAATGCCAGTGATTCTATCAATAATGCAGTGGTTCGATAGCTTGGTCAGCAGTGCAGTTTTCAACTCTGTTTCCAGTACTGGACAAGCCCTTTCTACCATTAATTTCTTTGACAAGCCCATCGCGGTTTTGCATTTGGCGATTGGAGACAGGCTTGAGTTGTCAAAGTTGGATACATGGAGTAGAGCCGTGATTCTCACTTTTTCGTTTTCGTGGTAGAGGAGCTGCGTAACCAAATCAAAATACACTTTGTGGTGGGACTGATTTTCGACATTTACAAGTTCATAAACCCTGTTGATAAATACACAGATGTAGTCTGGATTCAATGAGCAAAACAGGTCCTTGTTGTCTTGAACGACACTCATGAAAATGTCTGGCTTTTGCTGGAATAGCCCGACAAAGAGTTGCATATGGTTTGGGTATCGGAGTTCTACTGGAAGTAATCGAACAAGAATCTCTTTCAAGTATATGGCCCCAAAAGAAACGCTACAGATCTCTAGGATGCTAAATATTTCAGGGCAGTCATCGTTTAGAACTAGCGCGCAGAGCTTTTCTACCTTTGCCTCAAAAGATTCGAGCACCTTGGAGTCCTTGTTTGCGAGGACAGAGTCATACAGCTGTGGTTATATCAATCGTACTATAATCAGCAAGTTCCACAGCGATTCCTCAATCTTGTCTGCGATTTCAGTGGCATATACTTTGAGCCCTTCTTCTTTGGACAGGACATTCTTCATGTTCAACTTGCATTCAGTAAACAGAATAACAATATCTGCAATAGCAGAGTCTATATGCTTCAAATACTGGCTGACAAAATACGACCAGACAAACGGCCAAATGGACGCAAAGGATTTAGTTGGGGACAAAGCAGACACTTGACCCACCCTTTCCATCATCAAGATGCTGGCCAGTGTCTTGTAATCAAACTCTATCAAGAAGAGTTGAATGAAATCTTGTTAGCTCCAGCCTACCTTTAATGAGAGTGGGGTCGAACAAGAAGGTCATTGTCAAATACGGAACAATCTTTTTTCTGTAGTCTGCATTAAACAGTTGTACCATTAGGAGATAGGGCTTCGGTGTTTATAACTGCAGATTTGTACGATAAGAGCAACTTGAACAACGAGCTGACCATTTGCATTTTCTTGTTTTTGACCAGCGTGGTATTGATGTTGGCAATCTTTAGCATCTCTGGTGACAGGCTCATTAAATTGAATGATCCAGATAACATGGATTCAAGTGCGTTGAACGACACTTTTTCAGACTGCAGCACATAGATGTGGTATTCGTACAAGTAGTCTGTTTTCAGCAAGAAGTATTCCAGACCGGACTGGGCATCTCGATCTAATAGCGATTTGATAAGCACTGGATTGTCGCATGCTAGTGCAAAATACTCCTGCAGCTGCGGCAATTTGTTCAATATCGTCTTTTCAAGAAACCAGGATATATATAATTCTTTGCTCTCTGGTGAATTCAGATATTGGGGAATCAGCTGCAGCGTGAGTGGGAGGACATCAGCCTTGTCCAGATTTGATATTTTCGACAGCAGAATTGCAAAATCGTCCTTTGTGAATGATTGAGCGAGGAAATCCCCAGGTATTTGCGGCAGTGAGTCGAATACATTGATCTTTTTCTTTTTTGGAGGCATATTTGGATTGAGATTAGTCAAAAATTATTGACAAAAATATACTTTAATATTCGCCATTCTACATCGCTAAAGAATGCCAGTTTGTAATCTTACGTCCATTGAAGCAGCATGAGATTCCAGTGCATATTTCTGGCTAGGCATTAAAGAAAATGTTGAGACTTTGCATCTGGTGCATGTCAGGTTGACAATATGGCACTCGAGGTGTGTTTACAATCGTTTGGCGAGAAACAAAAAATGCTCCTTGTGTGGATTGAACACACGACCTCAGCATCTTCAGTGGTTTGAATTCAGTAGCAATTGGTCATTTGTCCAGGATATTTGGCAAATCTTTGCCGACCAGCCATTCCATGAGGAGTTAAATGGCACTCGGTTGACCAAGACAGATGGAACAATACAATTGAATTGATTTTTGAGTTTGATCAATACGAGGCTGTTCTGGGTTAAAGTCTGGCAAACTCTTGATGGTGATTTCATCATTCAATACAAGAATGAGTGAATTCCCGGAATCAGGCTTTGGTCGGTATTCGTCGGCGAGATTAAAGCTGCTGTCTCATTCAAAGACATTGAGCAGTACTTCAAAAGCGTCTGCAGCCATTGCATGGATCTAGAAATGGTTTCAAAGTGGTCGTGCTTTGATCATACAGAATTAAAACACAAATTTAAGGACTTGCCATATCTGTAATCGATGCGTGTGAAGAATAAAGATGAAGTTGGTTTACATTCCTTTCTCAGTTACGGTAGCAACTGCACAAGAGGATAGATTATTACTCTATCCAGTCACTGAAATCGAAAATGCCAGAATAAACAAATGCCATTGTGCAAGGAACGATTGCATTAGAGAAATAATAAATATGAAAAGAGTGCGTATTTAAACTATTGTTAAACTATGATTCATGGTAGACTTCCTACCTTGTATTTAACAGCGCAAAACGTCAGACCAAGGTAAAGAGTTGCAAATGAACATCTTCAAGAGTCTCAATGTTCCTCTTCATTATCGCTTTAACCTGCTTGGTAACCAGTTCCGAACTGTATCCATCTTGATCCACGCTGAATTTGCATATTTTGCAAAACTCGGCAATATCTGTGCCTTTAATATTATTCATAATTAAAGACGCGCTATACAGCTTTTTGGGAAATAAATTAATCTCGTTAATATCAAATACCTCGCTGGCCAGAAGCAGCAGATTTACAGCGCATTGAACTTCTTTCTTCTGAAGGCCAGTCGGCAGTTTTGGCTTGCGTTGCCAGAATTCAATGAGAGCAATTGAAAGCTTCTCAAGGAACCCATTCTTTCTTTTCCAAACTACATTTGTCTTATCCACTAAGATTAGAATAGCAAACCTCTGCAAGTGTGTGTGATGGCATCCCATATCCACATATTGCCTGTCAACGACACTAGAGTGCTCAAAGGAGATCTATTTGAATTCAGGATGTTGAATATAATTCCTGCAATGCATTTTTTTCTAAACAAAATTTCCAGGTCAGTTGTAACCGAAACAATATCTTGGTGGTGGGCCACCTTTACTTTCTTTACTGCAGGCTCTACTATATAACTGCTCGGTGTCAGCAGTTTTTCGTGTGCAATCGGTGGATCCAAGGAGATGTTTGTGCCAAAAATGCCAGTGATTCTATCAATAATGCAGTGGTTCGATAGCTTGGTCAGCAGTGCAGTTTTCAACTCTGTTTCCAGTACCGGACAAGCCCTTTCTACCATTAATTTCTTTGACAAGCCCATCGCGGTTTTGCATTTGGCGATTGGAGACAGGTTTGAGTTGTCAAAGTTGGATACATGGAGTAGAGCCGTGATTCTCACTTTTTCGTTTTCGTGGTAGAGGAGCTGCGTAACCAAATCAAAATACACTTTGTGGTGGGACTGATTTTCGACATTTACAAGTTCATAAACCCTGTTGATAAATACACAGATGTAGTCTGGATTCAATGAGCAAAACAGGTCCTTGTTGTCTTGAACGACACTCATGAAAATGTCTGGCTTTTGCTGAAATAGCCCGACAAAGAGTTGCATATGGTTTGGGTATCGGAGTTCTACTGGAAGTAATCGAACAAGAATCTCTTTCAAGTATATGGCCCCAAAAGAAGCGCTGCAGATCTCTAGGATGCTAAATATTTCAGGGCAGTCATCGTTTAGAACTAGCGCGCAGAGCCTTTCTACCTTTGCCTCAAAAGATTCGAGCACCTTAGAGTCCTTGTTTGCGAGGACAGAGTCATACAGCTGTGGTTATATCAATCGTACTATAATCAGCAAGTTCCACAGCGATTCCTCAATCTTGTCTGCGATTTCAGTGGCATATACTTTGAGCCCCTCTTCTTTGGACAGGACATTCTTCATGTTCAACTTGCATTCGGTAAACAGAATAACAATATCTGCAATAGCAGAGTCTATATGCTTCAAATACTGGCTGACAAAATACGACCAGACAAACGGCCAAATGGACGCAAAGGATTTAGCTGGGGACAAGGCAGACACTTGACCCACCCTTTCCATCATCAAGATGCTGGCCAGTGTCTTGTAATCAAACTCTGTCAGGAAGAGTTGAATGAAATCTTGTTAGCTCCAGCCTACCTTTAATGAGAGTGGGGTCGAACAAGAAGGTCATTGTCAAATACGGAACAATCTTTTTTCTGTAGTCTGCATTAAACAGTTGTACCATTAGGAGATAGGGCTTCGGTGTTTATAACTGCAGATTTGTACGATAAGAGCAACTTGAACAACGAGCTGACCATTTGCATTTTCTTGTTTTTGACCAGCGTGGTATTGATGTTGGCAATCTTTAGCATCTCTGGTGACAGGCTCATTAAATTGAATGATCCAGATAACATGGACTCAAGTGCGTTGAACGACACTTTTTCAGACTGCAGCACATAGATGTGGTATTCGTACAAGTAGTCTGTTTTCAGCAAGAAGTATTCCAGACCGGACTGGGCATCTCGATCTAATAGCGATTTGATAAGCATTGGATTGTCGCATGCTAGTGCAAAATACTCCTGCAGCTGCGGCAATTTGTTCAATATCGTCTTTTCAAGAAACCAGGATATATATAATTCTTTGCTCTCTGGTGAATTCAGATATTGGGGAATCAGCTGCAGCGTGAGTGGGAGGACATCAGCCTTGTCCAGATTTGATATTTTCGACAGCAGAATTGCAAAATCGTCCTTTGTGAATGATTGAGCGAGGAAATCCCCAGGTATTTGCGGCAGTGAATCGAATACATTGATCTTTTTCTTTTTTGGAGGCATATTTGGATTGAGATTAGTCAAAAATTATTGACAAAAATATACTTCAATATTCACCATTCTACATTGTTAAAGAATGCCAGTTTGTAATCTTACGTCCATTGAAGCAGCATTACATCCCCAGTGCATATTTCCGGCTAGGCATTAAAGAAATGTTGAGACTTTCCACCTGGAGCATGTTCAGTTCGACAATATGACACTCGAGGTGTGTTTATAATCAGTTTGGCGAGAAAACAAAAAATGCTCCTTGTGTGGATTGAACACACGACCTCAGCATCTTCAGTG
>JADIIU010000139.1:0-32322 GCA_027603945.1 Terramyces sp. JEL0728
TTTACTGGTACATTTTTTTTACAATTTAATATTTGTGAAACTTTGAAACCCCCCAGTTGAAAAAATATGGAAATTTTAGTAAATTAGAATAATAGTAGAAATCTTCAATATGCGAGGAAACAAAGGCATGCTACTGCAATAATTTGAGGTTATTCTTGTACTCTTTCAAGACCGCACACCAATGCTTGTGACTAAACAAATCAAATCCATCTTCTCCTCGCAAACAAACAAAACAATAATCGCAATACAACAAATCTCCATCTTTCTTCCAATTAAGTAAATTCAAACAGTGATCATCATCCAATCCCAAGTCGTTTTCCTTTACTCTAATTCCAAAGGAAACAAAATTATCGCTGTATTCTTTCTTTGAAAAGGAATAAATTTCGTTTTCCACTACAATATTGTTCCAGATGCAATCTGGTTTATGCAAAGGTAAAGGGATCGAATCGAATGGATTCCTTGACTCTACCAATACTGTGGTATCGCAATTTACACACTTGATTTCATCTACATTGGTGTTGATCCATCCTCGTTTTGCAAGTTCGACACTTGAAAGAGGTTTGCTGAACCATGTAAGTGTCGAAAAAGTCTTTATTCTCTCTATTGTTTCGGGTGATTTCGCTGTTTTTGTAAACTTGAATTTAGAAAATATTTGGTCCAGCTGAGATTTGGTGATTGACATTTCAGAAACTTTTGCAACTGAATATTCCACTACCTTTGAAACTTTCTACCTCTGGTTTCTAAATGCTTGCGAGTATTGGGTTTACGCGGTTTAAATCAGATTCATTCACATCCGAGGATACCGCTGCAAACGTGAAGATCGTAGGTGGAATTCATCAAGAGGCTTTAATGCTCGTGAAATTTCAAATACAAATGGCTGCTGCAAGAATTTGTGCACTACCATATTTCAAAGTTGAAACAATTTTTTTACAGTACAATTTAATATTTTGAAACCCCATTAAAATTTTGCCAAATCTAAAAAGATGAATTACATGTTCAACAACCTATCTCTGAACAATCAAGGCGAAATCGCAGAAATACAACAGCTACTAATCAAATACAAGGAAGGAACGCTAACCAGTACGTATAATTAACCTAGATCAAGGTAATTTCCTTTAAAACAGATAAACTGCTTCAATTCTTTAACATTAACATTGAAAAACAATATTTGAATTTACAGCTTCAGAAATATATTGCTCTGCTGGATAGTTCAGAAGAAATCGTCCATTTTATTACAATCAATCATATCAAACAATTACTCATCTTGCATAATGAAAAATTCATTTTACAAGACTACATTTTATTGTTTAATCAAATACCGAATGATACCGTCAAAGCTATTATTGTTGTACTGGCTTATCTGACAGATCCCAGGTAATTTAATCTAAATTCAGATTTTCGGCTGATATTCTAACCAGCTCACCAACATTAATCCTTGATATCATCAGAGAAATGAACCCGGAAACGAGTCAGATTAAGCACTTTTTTGCCCACCGAAAGACTGGTAAAAGTTGTTAACTGGAGCGATTCAGTTTAGAGACAATCACTTGAAGGATTTATTTATCTCATCATACAATCAGTTTAAACAAACTGTACCGCAAAAAGTATCAGAGACGTGGCTACAAGTATTGTCAGTGTGTTTATCATTTGATTTCCTTGGGACAGTCGGCGATCAAGGTATTTAAAAAGTAACAAGATAACCATGGTATGAACTCGGCGATTCAAATTCCCACCAGTTGGAGAGACTTGGTATTCAACAATGAAATGATGGATTTCCTATATTACACCTTTGAAAATTACAAAGAATTAGCTTCGCCAGTACTGGAATGCATAGAGTACCTGATGGGATGCAGAAGATCGTTATTTGTTGAAACAGAAAGAATAGAGTACTTGAAACATTCTTTAGGAATTGCAGTTAAAATACTGCGTTCAACTAATTTAGCTCCATCTTTTTACAACCAAGGTACCTTTTCCTGAATTAGAATTGCTCAAGATGTGCTTGCGGTTCTCTACGGTTTATTGTATAGACATGAAGAAATTGGACGAAAGCGAGATTTACATGAATGAATTCTTGCAGTACTGTCTGAAATATTTCAACTTTGTATCCAGTACTAACTGTAGGCAACTATCACCGAGTTGGTGTTTATAATTCAGATATGGGTTCAGTTGAGGGAAACAGAACACTTGTTCTTTGTCACCAACTTATCATCTGTGCAGCAAGTAATCTTAAACTCAAATAGTTTCTACTAATGTTCATCAATCTGCCTGTTGCTACGTTAGAACTGTTTTATTTTGATGATGCACATGCGGTTGAACAGTTATTGCCATGTTTGGGTAAATTAGTTAGAACTTCAAACTACCCATTCATGGCTAATGGAATGATGTCAAGATTTAATGAAGACGGCAAAAGAGCTGAATACCTTGGTACTTGCTGGATCATAGGATTAGCAAACGCTTGTTTATCGCATAGGTAATGGCTGATTAATCCCAGGTACCTTTCGTATTTTTAATTTAATTAGAATTGCGTATCAAGCTACAGAAGAAGAGGATAAAGTTGATGGATTTATAATTGGAACTATTTTCCAGTACTTGGATTTCAAACCGATACAAACTGTTCCAAATCAAAATGAGCAGTTGGTTGAATGTGCAGTGTTTTCACTCATGGAGCAATTTAAACAGGTTTATTTAGTGGGCGATGGTTCAACATGCCCGCAAATGTGGCAAGCTGTAGCAAGTCAAGCTCAAATCACATCGCAACACCAAATTCTACTGAAAATTATTCCAAGAATGTACTTGAATGTTGATTTAGTGTTCACCATATTAAACAGGCAGTGTCAGAGCAGCTCGTAACAGCGGCAATCTCACTGTTTAAGGAACTTGTGAATGGGTAACCATTTTTAACTCAGCGTGCATACTTGCAAATTACTCCAATCAAAAGAACTCAAACAGTTTGTAAGAGAATGTGGGATCTTTGAAATCTCTGTTACAGTTACTACACAGCAATCAAAGTCGATAATGATACTATACGAGTGTATAAGTAAGCTTTATTTATCAGATCACTACAATGAATCAACAGACACCAATTTGCAACAAATATTATCGTCACTTGCACGGTTCATTGACAGCAACTCTTTTGATATTACACAGATCCACTTATTGATAAGAAAATTGCGCGGAATATCAATGTCTGTCTTTACAACCAAGCTATACAAGATCTTGTTTGACTGGCTATTGCCCAGGTTCCCAAAGATTAAGGAATATTTGCAACTTGGTAATCTGGAGCTGGGAAACAATATTTTGAAATTCATGAAGGAGCTTACGCGCAATAAGGCAAACAGACTTAATTTTGAAACCTGTGGAGAATATGGGTAATTGTTGCTTGACAAAGTGTATTATTGTTTAGGGAAACTGTGTCGCTTATAATTACAATATTCACACAGCTAGAGCCAGAGATTTCCAATGCAAACGATCCTTCGCCTTATTTGAAGCCTATTTACATTACTTTTGAAATCCTCAAGAACCTTATCAGTAGTAAAGCAACACCGTTTGGTATTTTGAAGTTCTATCGCGAAGAATGTTTACCACAGATGGTTCAAATTGTATTTACACTCTCTTCACGGCTCTCGCCGCCGTTGTTACTTGTAATTGTTGATAACCCTAGGAATATAACAAGCTTGGGTTTGCCTATTTCTCTGTCTGGGTTTGTATGACTGGAGAGTACATGCCATATCTGCTCCCAGATATCACTGAAACGGTATTGAACCAGCTGTTGATGAATTGCTTTAAAGTGATTGAAAATCACGATAATTCAACTTCGACACAAGCAGCAGTCATAGTCAATCAAATCTTTTCCAAAGTTCACAGCGACGCGACGCACACATTCTTTTCGCTCAATGTTGAATCGCATGCACACAATTTTTGCCAGCTCTTGTTCTATCGGCTGTTCAATTTTGAACTGGATACCCAATGGTCACTAACTCGTCCATTCTTGCCTGTCATATTATTCAATGTAGACTATTTTCATGCATATACTAGTAAAATTATTTCAATCCAAACCGATAGACTCCCATCGGAAACCAGTTGGGCACAAGTGCTATATGGAATTATGAAAGAGCTGGAGTACGATTTAAATGTACGAACCCGAGACAAGTTTACGAATAATGTTGATAATGTCAGGCGCAGTCTTAAAAGCCTTGGAGTTTCACTCATATTTGACGATTTCGAATATAATTAATTGCGTTTATTCCAATTTTAGGCTGGTGAGGTCTAATTGCAGTTTATCTACTTGATTAAAACTATGCCAAGAGAAATTATTGAACGCTGTGCCAATATTGATTTCCACTTTAGTTTCCGCTACTTTATCGAATGAAGCTCTAAGGTGCCTGTACGGTAGCTCAGTCAGCATGTCTTTATAAGTTTGAAATGAATTTCCCAAGATATTAATAAGTTGTAAATGGCCAGCGTTTGCTTCCAACACCGCGTCATACAAAAAGTTATCACAGTGGGGCATATAAAATACCGTCGTGGTCTGTACTTTATATTTACCGCCATGGTTAGTATCCAGTACTGCCAATCCCAATTCTTTGTAAAGCTTGATTTCATTGGCTGTCATTATTGGATCAAAAATATAAACGTTGTTCATGTATGGCTTGAGTAATAATAATAATGCAAGCTGATATTGCGATGGTTTTTGTGATATATTGCCTATTCCAAAACAGACACACTCTGGCTTGGTGGTGGGTATCAGACTTACAATTTGGTCCATGTAAGGTTTTACCACTGGGAGTTTCTCTTGGATTTCTTTCTGTTGTATAACTTTATTCTCTGGCTTCGGAGAAAGTTTAAATGGCTTTATCTTGCTCTTTTTTGTAACCACTGTCCATTCATCGGCCATTTATTTTAAGGAAAAAGATTTTGCAACAAAAAATTAGACAATCCGCCCGCTGCTCTCAGCAATAATATTATGTGCCAGTCAATGCAACTTGAATGTGCAAAGTTTATCTGTTTCCCATTGCTCACTGGTGTGAAACTTTTTTTTCTTTTTTTTCTGACAAAAAAGTTGTAGGATAAAATGCAAGCAGACGAAGTACGTATTGATTAATTCTTTAGCTGATTTGGAAGACCATAGCTTTCAACTTTTGCGCATTCAAAGTCAAAACTGAAACCCAAAACTTTTGTAGAAACGAATATAATGTAACTGGACTGTGCAGTAGAATGTCCTGTCCTTTGGCAAACAGTCGATATGCAACCGTAAAGGAAATCGAGGGGCAACTATATTTATTTGTAAAGACAATTGAAAGAGCCCATACACCAAAACGAATGTGGGAAAAAATTAAGTTATCAAAGAATTATACTCTAGCATTGAAACAAATCGACGATGAATTAATATACTGGCCTGAATTCATGATTCACAAAAACAAACAGCGCCTAACCAAACTAACTCAAATGTTGATTCGCACCAGAAGATTGGAACTTAAAACAAAACCAAAGTTGATTGGAATAAACAAGAAGGTTGAAAGAAGAGAAGCCAAGCGAGAAATGAAGGCCGAAAAGGCTGCGAAATTGGAGCTTACTATTGAAAAAGAACTGCTTGAGCGATTGAGAAAAGGTGTATATGGAGATGGCATTGTCAATGAAAGCACCCAAGCCTTTGAAAAGGCATTAGATGAAATCGAAGAAATGCACGAACAAGATTATGAAGAAGAATACGAAGAAGAGGAAGACTTTGACTCTGTAATTTTATTTAATGATAGTTGGAAAGAGAATTTGTTTCGGATATCAGCGACGAAGAAATTTCAGACATTGAAGATCAGGGTGAAGACCAATCTGAATCCGGCGAATCCGATGATGACGAAGAAGAACAGCCAGCAAAGAAGAAAACTAAACGTAAATCGATTTTAATTATAGGCGGCAAATTCATTAATGTTGAATATGAACATGAGCAGGAACCACAGCAACAAATTCATAATTGGTAATAAAAGTATTAAAAATATTTATAAAGATCCCAGCAGCTCATTACGCTGCTGTTCGATTAGAGTTTCAAGGTGTGTAGCACGCTGTATTGTCTCGTCCAGCTGGCCCTTTAGCTTCATGATGTAGTCATCTTTGGCTTTCAAGGTTTGCACAATTTGTTTTTCAACATGGCTAATGGTTTGATCCTACGCTTAGAGCAACTTACTTTATCATTTTCAATCTTTTGCAGTCTCTCATTGTAATTTTTGTTTGCAGCTTCCAGTTTAACTTCTGCTGAACTCAGCAATTGTTTCGATTGGCTAATTTCCTGCAATTTAGCTTGAATTTCTCCTTTGTGTTCCGCCTTTAATTGCGCAATCACACTGGTTTCGTCACCATTCAGTCTGTCTAGTTCCTGCTTTTGTTTCTTTAGTAGTCCATCTTTAGAAATATTGGAATGCTGCAGTTGAAGAATTTCCTTTTGCGTATCTCTTAAACTGGTCTGTAACTCTGCTACTTGCTGTTGTGATAGTAACAGCTTGTCCAGTGCCATGCTGTGTTGATCTCGCAGCTGTTTTATTTCTTCGGCTGTTTCTGATTTGATACGTTCAATATCCATTCTATAGCGTCTAGTGGCATCGCTGTTATTTGAACCTGTTTCGGATTCTAATCTTTGAATAACCATTTCGATTTCTGCATCTCTTTGTTGGATGAGCTGATCCTTAAATTGTTTCTGGATTAGAATCTAGTTACTTCTCTGGCCCGAACTGACACTTCTACTTTTTTCATGTAGTTTGCCTGCCATTCCTCTTTTTCAATTTGGAATTTCTCCCTCAGCTGGTTCATGTCCACCATATGCTTCTTGTTTTGCTCATTCAACATATTATCGCGATCCGTTCGCTCTTGCTCCATTTCTCTCCGTAAAGATTCCAACGCTCTCTTCCTCGATGCTTCTTCATTTTTGAGGTTATCCTTGGCAGCTTCGTTCATCCGTGCTCGCTCATCAGAAAATTCTGCTTGCAATTTCCTTTTTTGTTGTTGAAACTGAATTAAACATTAATTTACTTCCATTTCTTCTCTCTCTAACTGCTTCATATACCGCTGTCTGGAGAATTCTCGCTCTTCTTCACACGCTTTTTGCCGTTCCGAAATATATTTATCGCGCATCTGTTCTAATTGTCGTTGGTGCTGCTCAATGAGACTGGCTTTTTCCTTTGCTAGCGACTCTCTATACCCTTCTTCACTTTGGCGTAGCTGGACCTTGTGCTGGGCAATCAATTTCTGTATTTCAGGCTCAAGCCCTAAAACAGTTTGATCTTTAATAGACTTTGTTTTTTCTTGGATCCATTTGTCCCTCTTTATCTTTTCTGCTGCTTGCCACATTTCTCTGTGTTGTTTCAGCTCTCTCTGCTGACTCTCTTCCATGGTTTTCAGCTTTTCTTGGTACATGGCATCCAGATTTTTCACTTGTTCGGTCAACTCGACACTCTTTTTTGATATTTCTTCTTTTTCCACTAATACTTTATCAATAAATGTCAGGTGTCTCTTGACTATAGTTTCATATTCTTTTCTTTGTAGCGACAATTGCGATTTTAATGACTTTTGGTGTTGAAGCATTTCTTCTTTGGCTATTTCTTTATTCCTTTGCAATTCTTGCTTCAGTGCCTCGATAGTTTTCCTTTTGGAGTCTATCTCCATTTGCAATTGCATCATTTTCGTCTTGACCCCTTCAAATACAGCTGCTTGTGTTACAAAATAGTACCTGAGGTTTCTGGAACTCCTGTTGGCTGTTCTTTCAACAATTCTGCAAAATTGGCTTGCTTTACAGGCACTGCTGGAGAAGAGTCTTCTTCAACAGACTTTAAAAAGTCCAAAATTCTAGAAACACGATCTCCAACTTGATCGAAAGTATTATTTGTGTTATTGCGAGCTAAATGCTCATTTTGGTTAAATTCATCCTTGTTCTTTTCATCCAAACATGCAGCACTGGAAGCGTTTTTCTCTTCTGTCTTTGTATGGCGAGCGTTCTTTTTATTGACTATACTTTTGCTCTGCAGACTGGTTTTAGACTTGTTTGCCGATTCTTGCCTCTTTTGTGGTGCATATTCCTGTTTTTCAGACAGAGTATTTTCATTCTGTTTTTCCGGGTTGTTTGCCTCGCGAACAGCTGCAGGCACAGATAAACTCATCGGAATGATAGACATACTATGCTTCATTTGAGCCTTTGCTGCTTTGTCTGACAGAGCTTCCGCACTTTCTACGTCCTCACAGTCTTTCGCATTCTTGTCTACTGACTCTTGCATCTGTTCAATATATTCTTCAATCCCATCAATATCTATACACCATGAAGGGAACGCTTCGATTTCCTCTATGGAATCAATCACACTCTGTGGTGGCAAAGGAGACTCTTCTTCAAACGAATCATAAGGATCGAAATCGTCTTCGTATTTGAATTCAACGACAGGGAAATGAGGGATTTCGGCACTGTAATACGAATTGACTGCTTCAACTGTTTGGGTTAAATCTTCCTCCTTTGGCAGCTGATTTTGTGCTACAGTGTTTTGGTCATTGTTCAGCTGTATATCATTTGTAGATATTCCTCTTTTATTTTCAACAGTTTGCGCCAACATTTCTTTTAAAATATCTGCCTTTGCCTGCTCTGCCAGCTTCTTTCTCCTTTCCAATTTCCTTTTTTCTTCAGGATCCATTGCTGCTATCTCATCTGGTATCTCATCTGGTGCGACATGGACTTTCTCTGACACGAATACAGGTTCTGAAATTGATTCAGACGCGTTGACATTCCTAGATTTCTTCTTGATGTTTCTGTACCATATCTGTATAATACTTGCGTTTTCATTCAGTAGTTTCATAAAAGAATTGCCAGGTCGTGTATTAGAATCCGCGACCAGAGTGTCTGCAGACCCGCTTTTCAATATTTTCTTCTTTGGAGTATTTGCCTTTGTCTTTGCTGTAATTTTTGACTTGGAAGTTAAATGAGTGGCTGGCAGCCTTTTGAACATACTTTTTGTCAAGTTGAAATCAATTCAAAAAAATGGAGACGTTGTTTGAAAAAAGTATACTCGTCAACGACGCTGCAAAGGAACTGGCAACGCACATCGTAATCGCAGTCAACACCACTTTTACAGTTGCTAACGATATTTACAGAAAAGTTCCAGGAAGCAGTTTTTTTTACAAATATGTTCATAATTCCTACCAAAATGATCCGTTTAGACTCTTCTTGGAACTACTCTTGGTTGCATTTATGATCTGGTATTTTGTCGCAAAGCGCTATAATCCTGCAAATCCAGAAATTAAACTAACTGAAAAAGTAGGGTGTAATTTTACCTTAGGAAATCCAAGATTTGATTACTGAGTGGGAACCAGAACCGCTTGTCCCTGTATTGACTGACTTTCAGAAACAAGAATTGGAACGAACCCCAATTACAATGGGACAGGCTGGTTTGAAGTCTAAAACCATTGATGGAAGAGAAAGATTGAATTTTTCAAGCTACAACTTCTTGGGTATTATGAATCAGGAAAGCACTAAAGAAAAGGCTATCGAGGCACTTAGAAAGTACGGTGTTGGCACTTGTGGGTAAGCTGTAAATTAATAAGTCCTCCTGGGTTCTATGGAACTTTGGATGTTCACTTGGAGTTGGAAGAAACCATCGCAAAGTTTTTGGGGACTGAAGCTGCAATTATCTATTCCCAGGGGTTTTCTTGTATTTCCTCTGTTATTCCAGCTTTCTCCAAAAGGGGAGATATCATTGTAGCGTAGTTATATCATTAACCTAGTGACGAAGGCGTTAATTTCGCTGTGCAAAAGGGTATCCAGATCAGTAGAAGTCATATCAAGTGGTTCAAGCACAACGACATGGATGATTTAGAGAGAGTTTTAAAGGAAGTACAGATCGAACGTAAAAAAAAGAAACTTCCGTTGACTAGACAGTTTATTATTGTTGAAGGTGTCTATGCCAACACTGGCAGCATTTGCAATCTCCCCAGATTGTTGGAATTGAAGAATGAATACAAGTATCGTTTGATGGTTGAAGAAAGTATGTCGGTTGGCGTACTAGGTGCAAACGGGAGAGGCATCTCTGAGCATTATGGGATTGATGCTTCTGAAATTGATATGATCATTTCCACCATGAGCAATGCACTTGCTTCATCTGGAGGATTCTGTGCTGGATCCAAAGAAATTTGCGAACATCAACGACTGTCTGGATTAGCATACACATTCTCTGCAGCACTTCCAGCAATGCTGGCTGTTGCCGCCATCGAAGGAGTTAAATACGCCGAAAGTAATCCTCAAGCCTTTAGCCAACTATCGCAAAACTCCAAATCTATGCACAGTGCCCTAGTGAAAGGTATCTCAGGGCTACCGTTGAGGATCGATGGGGAACCAGGGTCGCCAATCTTCCACGTACGTTTAACCAAGCCATCCGAATACCGCGACGACGATGAACGTTTATTGCAAGAAGTTGTTGATTGGGTGATTCTGAATTAATATTAGGCTGCTAAAGACGGAATCTTGCTAACCAGAGCCAAATATGTTATTAATCAAGAACATATGCCATGCGATCCAAGCATTAGAGTGTCCATCTCGTCTGGGTTCATCAAGAGGGACATTGAAAGAGCGGCCAACGTGCTACGCGATGGTGCTCGCAAAGCATTCAAGAATCGTCGATTATAAACCTAATTTACTTTTTGGCATTGACTCTTGTATCCAGAGATCTTTTTTCTCTTAAATAACAGTTCAGCAGAATAATCATCCGTCAGAAAGGCGTAGTTGTGGGATTCTTGCTCATGTGGCAGGTTGGAAAAGGAAAGCTGTTCCCATTCGGCTAGTACCAAAATATGAAACCTAGTAGACACACCTACGGCATTTCCAGATTGCATTTCGGCATCGCTCCAGCCCAGCTTTTTATTCAAACTCGTCCACTATATTGATGCCAATCCCCACAAACTCGATGCCAGCACAGCGTCGCACAGAAAAAAAGAACCCAAATAGGACGCTCCATACGACTCTAGTTTCATTGAGAAACCTCCACTTTTACTAATGAACCTGGTGGTGGCGATTATATCCGCTCTAATATGCTTCTTTGGGTTGGTATGCTCGATAGTTCTGATAAAAGTACTGCCAATTTGACAATAGAATCGAAGGAGGTATTCCATAAACAACAGCGGCTTTGGATTAGCAATTACTATTATTGCCATACTAGATTTGCTAAGTGAAGGTGTTTCTTTGGCTAATCTAGCGTTCTTGATGCTGACAATGATTTATTTGATAATTACTGGAACTGATGATACTCAAAACAAGAGCGGCTCGAACGATGATCAGGCACAGTTGACTACAGGAACAATGGCAATGTACGGAGTCTATGATGGACTACTATTCTTTTCATACAACATGTCTTTGGCAATCGCACTAATTTCACTTTATATTGTCAGGTTTCAAGGAAGCTCCATCAGAGTGTCTTGGGAGTTTGCAATTGCAGTTAGCTTTGTTTTGTCGATTGTATTTGCGCTGATTAACGTTGCTCCGCGAGATAAAGTCTTTCGGGGGATGGACCAACCGCAAAGGTATAAAGATGCTAATTACAGAGTTGCATTTATAATTCTGTTCGTTTTTATGGTTGTATCGTTCATGGCGATGGTAGCGTGCTATGTAATGACGTTCAAGATGCTGGAAGCGATAAAGTCAAAAAAGAAGCATCCGCAGCGATCTGCATCCTTATTGATGGTTTGCTTTATCCAATCTCTCACTATTGCCAACTTTGTTTCTTGGTTTCCCTTCCTTTTGATATTTGTTGGGCAGTTGCTAGTTCCTGACGCAAGCAAATACAAAGATCTATGGAAGTTCCTCTCTGTGATGATCATTGGGCCGAAAGGTGCTGTGCATTTACTTGCTCTGGCAATCACATTCGCAAACAACAGCTACCCGCTTCAAGAGACCATCATTGATTCAGAGATGGATTTGGTAAAGATAGACAACAGCCATTTTACCGTGGAATCATTTTTAATTATACCATACACTGAAAATGCCACTGTCGGAAAGCCAAACGTCGAAAAGTTTGAGTTAATGAATGCGGGAAAGAGGATTAAAAAGAAATTTACATTCCAAAGTCCTAATGCACCACTGAATCCCCTTTCACAAGCCGGAGTGGAGGTACAACGGCCGCAGCCTTCTTTGGACCGCAATTAGCACGACAGTTAATTGTTGATAGCATTACATCTAATAAGAATAAATTATACTAGACATATCCCGTCCGTTTTGATTCTTTTATACCGCCGGCTGGACTAGTAATGCAATCCGGTGGAGATATTATCCGTAGACAGGTTGGCGTACAGTTGCACCATTGGTGGGATCCCGAGAATCATAGTTGGCAGATTTTCCCCAATTTTTTGTGAATATGGACTATTTGAACTGGATTTTCTTTATAATAGCAGTATTTGGACTAGTAGGATCTATTCTAGTGATTGCTCTACGGCACCGATATTCTTCACATGCCGGGTTCAAAAAATTGATAATTTCAATTGCAATTGTTGACATGCTGGCTGCAGGTTTAGGTTTCTAATTGTAGGTCAGGTTGTGTTTAGTATAATATTTTCGCTTTCAACGAATGTCGAGCTGGACACCTTGTCAAATGCTTCATTTCCATTGCTACTGGCCTTCTTATTGGCTTCCATCTTCTTGGCGATAACCATTGGTGTAATCTCCTATTACATAACCTACATGAACGGCTCTCTGGGAAAAGTCTGGTGGAATTCGGCGATTTTTGCGTCAATCTTAATCTCGCTGGTAATAGCTGGCGTATATGTGATAAATGTGGATATAGATCAAGTGCAGGTCACCAAGAGCACGTTTCTATCCATCGTGGTGCTGTTTTACGACGCATTCTTTTTATTCCTGATGACACTGTACGCTGTCAACTTGTATAGACTGCGGCAATTCGACAGAAAAGCTTCCATTGAAGGCGAGATGAAGCCTGCTATTACCATGATGATACTACTAATGCAATCTCTCACTTTACTGAACCTGGCTTGCTACCTTCCATTTGGACTCTACATCAATTTGGTAGCGTTTGGAAAAGGAGGTTCGATTATAACCCGCACAATGCAGTACGCACTAGTCACTCATCCATTTGTAACCTCCAAAGGCTTGGGACACTTTATCGCACTTGAATATGTCTACCACTGCAAAAACCCGTTCAAGCTGGAAGATACTATCTGCGAAAGTAGTTTTAATATGCAGCCAATTTTTGTGCCGTATCCGGAACCAAATGTAGAGATGGAAGGAGAAACGCCAGTAGATAACCGTGGATACACCTTTTAATATATATTCGCTTTCTCTATCACAACCAGTATCTTTGGGTTGGTTCGAATAAGAGCCAAATAAACAGATTCAACTATTGGCATCTGCAAATTTTTTTTCTAAATCAGAATGGCAGATTTTGCAAAGCTGTTTAGAAATTCAGCATTTGTTTCCACGCATCAGAATCAACTAATTAAATCAACTGGAACTGCGCAGAGTGCTGGAGAATGGGGGTTGAAGCACACAGTTAAAGTCCCGTTCAAAGCAATCAAAGTCTCAGAATTCGATCAAAAACTGTTCAAGCGACCGCACATTAAATCAGGGAACAAGATGATTTATAACCTAAAGAGATTCCAAGAAATAATGCCACATCCTACAGAAATCAGAGAAAAGGAAATCAACTTGACTGCAACATATGGATTTGAATCAGATGTACTTTTTAATTAACTTTAGGAATTACCAATCAAACCGCTAGCTGAATTGGCTCCTGCAGAGTGGAAAAAGTGGGTAGATTACACAAAAGCGCAAAGAGAAACTTACTTGGAAGAAATTAAGAGTGGAACAATGAGCGAATTGGATTGGAAGAGATATCTAGGATTAGATAAAATAACTGAATTGCCAAGGCCAATACATCCGCCATTTTACTCTACAAGAAAAACAAACCAGGAAATATTGCCAGTGAAAGGACGTATTCTTAATGTTGCTGAAAACAGATCCCTTATCGTTGGCATTGCCGGCTACACTTGCAAATTGGAATATCGAGATATTCTGCCTGGATTACAAATCATCAAGCAATTGCAATCCAGCCGCTACTTTACTGTAGATCGCGAAGTTGAATATGATTTCTATATCCTCTCGGTTGATTTTGACAAGGATGGCAATGCAGATATCAAAGTGTCAATGAGGAAACCAGACGGTGAATTGCCAAAGAAGCCAACAGTATTAAAGAGTACAATGGACCAATACGGAAGGCGAAATCAATTAAAAATGGAAAGCCTCACTCAAGATGAAGCTGCTCAAGCAATTTTAAGAGAGTTTGCCAATCTCTCAAAGAGACATTAATAAATATTCAATTTGGTCTAAATATGTTGATTGGCTGCTTAGTTTACTTATCCACGGCTGTCCTGCATAAATCTATTTCCATGTTATTTTTGTCTGTAATAGATACCTACAAACTTTCCGAAAAATGAAGCAGCAGAAACTGAATTTCCCTGTTAAACGAAAAGCAGAAGGAGAAGACCAACCAAAGAAGCTTCAGAAACAAGATCCAGATATCGTATTCTTGTTCACTCACGGTGCCGGGGGAGGATTGGGAACCAAACCCAGTCAAACCTGGATAGAGCTACTCGGAACAATAGGTACACACAATTAATGCAGGAACCGTACATCCTTTGGAGTACGCCTACGTTGCGAAAAAGAAACCGCCGTCGAAAATGCCTGTATTAGTTGAAGAACAAATTGCAGAGTATCTGAAAATCAAGGAAAAGCACCCGGGAAAACGAATTGTTATGGCCGGCAGATCCATGGGCAGTCGAGTAGCTTGTCATGCGTCAGTAGATGAACGTGTAGATCCACTAGC
Organism: Terramyces sp. JEL0728; assembly: GCA_027603945.1. Classification (NCBI taxonomy): domain Eukaryota; kingdom Fungi; phylum Chytridiomycota; class Chytridiomycetes; order Rhizophydiales; family Terramycetaceae; genus Terramyces; species Terramyces sp. JEL0728. Next base: position 14,847 of record JADIIU010000139.1, read on the forward strand.
GATAGTTTGCTTGTCCTACCCGCTGATTGGAAACAATAAATCGGTGCGAGATGAAATACTAAAAGAAATGGACTGTCCAACCCTCTTTGTGCAAGGCACCAGAGACAAAATGTGTCCTATAGATCAACTTGAAAAAGTAATCAACGGTAAAGATTCCTGCGAAATATTTGTCTTTGAAGGCGGTGATCATTCGTTGAATGTGCTGAAGAGGCAGCCAAAGAGTCTTGACACGGTACAAAAAGAATGTCTCGAGAAAATCACTGAATTCTGCAGCAAACTATCCAATAATGCAAAACAGATGTAATACATTAAAATAAAGATACAGACAGTTATATTAATTTATACAGTGTCGCCAGCTAGGCTTACGGAAGAGTTTTTCCAATCAATCGTTAGCAAAGTCGGATCCATCTCTTTGAGCTTTGGTGTAATATTGGATTGCAGTTTTCCTCCAACAAAAGAGTACTCTGAAACCAATAACGCTATTGCATGCAAGAACCCTTTTGATCCAGCAGCAATGCAGTAATAGTAATTCACAATTGTCCATCCAATCGACAGCGGCTCCTTGATATACAAGGCAGAGTAGTTTTCAAGCACGTAGGAAAACAATTGCACCAAATTGGCGACAGTTAGAGCCTGGACCATGTTTAGCATGAGTACCACACTTGGATTATGTTGATCCGACGCTCCAACTTGTTTGCGCAATGTATACACAGTAATTCCAAACAGCACCAGCATTACCACAAAGGCTGATAGAGATTGGGCCACCTGTGACCACTGGTAGTATGTGTTCCAAGTGCTAAACTGGCTGTCGTCAAAGAAAATAATATTGTAGTAGATCAGGAACGTTGTGGTGATCGTAAATGGTATAGCAACGCATACAAAACTGGCAAACTTCCATTTGTACTGTTGAAAGTTTTGATTTCGGCATATTATTCCGTGGGCAGCAATTGCAATGAATACACCAAAATTTGCGGAGCCATAGTGAAAGATATTATTTAGTAGGAAAAAGATTTTCCTTGTCCGATGCACTCCCCACCATACCGGATCAGAGTACTTTGTGTTTATCCAATTGTCGTAAAACCCAGTTTGACAGTTCTCGTAGTACTCCAGTTCTTGTAAAACCATCCCAACGAGGTAGTTAATTGCAGCGAATAAATCAAAGTATGCTGTGATTGAAATGAGCATTCCAAAACTGGATTCTTTCTTAAAGTACTTTGTTCTCGTCCGCAGTATGTAAAGCGCACCAACAATTCCAAAAAATGAGAAAACTATTGCTGTCACATCTGGTGGTAGCATGAATTTGCAGTTTGTTTGATATACAGTCATTCTAATTTTTGAAAAATCAGACCCATTTAAGCGGTGCGGGAGTAGAGTCCTGCCCCGAGTCCCGATTAAAAAGGAAGCGAAATGACCTAAACAGACAGAGTGTTCAAGGTCCATTCAATAGTGGGTATAGAAGGCTCCGTGCTTGAAGTTGATAAGTTGGAATGAAGCTTCCCCTCTTTGATTTTGTATTCAGACATCCATAGTGCAATCATATGGTAAAACCCTTTGGAAGAGACAGTGATGGAATATAAATAGGAATAGATCATTGAATCCGATTGGATGATCTGGGCATCTTGGAATATATATAAATATGATATTGAGCAAATGATATTTGAAAGAGTGAGGGCTTGAATCATATTCATCATTATCCGGAGCGGTCTCGAATCTGCATTGATATTTGTCTTGTAAGAAGGGGTATCTCTGGTCCACAGCTTGTACAAAGTGAACGTGAAAAACACAATCATCGGAATTAAAAGTGCAAATGAATAGACCAGAAATGCGATATCGTAGTTGTAATTCCTAATATAAACCAAAGAATACCATTTAGCCCATAGCGTCAAGTATTTTACATCGTTGAAATAGCAGATCAAACTGCCTACACATAATATCAGCGGCGGCATCATTGCAGCTTTCAGCAGTCGTTTCCACCTTATGTTTTGTGAGGAACCATCAAGACAAACTACCGAAAAGGCAATGTAGGCAATTATCAACCCGATATCTCCAGATGACAGCAGGAAAAAGTCCTGTACCTGCAGTGCTACTCGTTGCAGTTTAAACATGAGCCAAAATTCCGGATACTCTTCAAAAGATGTGCGAACGTTAAAGTTTGGATCGTAGAATTCTATTCCCAACCGGCATTGTTTGTACTCGACAGCTGAAAATAGCATCGTGCCAATCAACCACATTATTGATGACAGCAAATCAAAGATTGCCATTGCGGCAATAAGGTATCCAAACCCATTTGGATTCTTGAAATATCTCTTGCGATTCTAGTTCAATTAATATGTTACATATAGGATTATCACTGATCCTACTACTCCGAGTATTGAAAAGACGATTGTTGGCCAGTTCAAATACGTTTCAATACTACAATCCATTTTGCTAGCTGGTATCCTTTTAAAAATGAAAACCACTCTCTTTCAGGTTGGGTTGCGCTCCCAGCTCAGTCTGGAACCCACCTTGATGAACTCGGGGAACTGGAGAAGACACTCGACACAAAGCCGGAACAGTAGACACACTGCGAGAATATTTGGAGAAATCCATTGCTCGCATAGATTGGGTAAGTGCGGAACCCACAGGTTGCGGTGCAATCCGCATCAATTTGAGCAATGTTCTAATAGCTGCAATAAAATATACATTAGACCACTTACGCCATGGAAATATTTAAACCCAGAGCAAGGTTTAATGAAACCCTGTAATATATCTTGGTTGATCCGAACTTGCGTGTGAAATTTCTCAATAGTTTTTCCATTCACCATTTTCGTAGTGGTTACACATGCACTTTGCTTTCTGATTCCATTCAATGACTGAAATACAGTTTGAACCTCGTAAAATCGCACCTCAGGATGGATGGCAAGCAGCAGCAATAATATTTTGGATCCTAATGTATCCATTATTAATGTCGCTATACTTTTCATTATACAAGTTTGAAACTCTAGTTCCATTCCTGTTGGCGTATCTCATTTACTTGTATCTCGACCCAGCACCGGAAATGGCCGGCAGAACGAGCAAGGTGTTTAGGAGTCTATCTTTGTGGAAGAGCATGCGAGGTATTTTAGGCTAATGCAGACTATTTCCCTGCAAGGCTTGTCAAAACTGCAGAGTTAGATCCAAGCAAGAACTATATATTTGGATATCACCCCCATGGTGTTATCGGACTAGGTAATCATCCAATTGATGGCAGGTGCATTTATCAACTTTGGCACTGATGCAAATTCATTCAGCGATATGTTTAAAGGAATCGAGCTTCATTTAATTACCTTGGACGTCAACTTTTTTATGCCCATAGCTAGGGAAGTATTGCTATTCCTTGGGATCTGTGCTTCATCTGAAAAATCTTGCAACAATATCGTAACTAAGAAACCAGGAAGCTCGCTCATGCTTGTATTAGGTGGTGCCCAGGAGTCTACTCTTGCATTTCCTAATACCAACGGTTTAATCTTGAAAAAACGTTTTGGATTCGTTAAAATCGCCCTAAAGAATGGTGCTTCTCTAGTCCCAGTATTTAGTTTTGGTGAAAATGATATCTGGGATCAATTACCTAATCCTAAAGGCTCGTTATTGCACAAATTCCAAGACTTTTCTCGTAAAACCCTAACATTCGTACCACCAGCTATCTACGGCCGCGGTTTATTTAGTGAAGGATTTGGCCTAATGCCTCATAGAAGACCTATAACTTCAGTTGTCGGTGCCCCAATTGATTGTCCAAAGGTAGAGCGTCCATCCAGGGGATTGATATTGGAATACCAACTCAAGTATATTCAAGCTCTTGAAGACTTGTACCACACGCATAAACACAAATACTTGCCAAACAGACAGGAAGAATTAAAGTTTGTTGAATAAAGACCTCATAATTTAATTCCGGCATCCCGTTTATTCATAATCAATGGAAATGTATATACCCTCTCTTGCAATCCATAATTCATTTTCTCCTCTGGAATTCCTACCGCTGATTTCTAATTGTCCGTTGATTGGATTTCCATAAGTATATCTAGTATTTGAAGACAAATATGCTCCAGTATCCGCATGTTCTATGTTAACAAAAGGTACTCAAAGCGACAGCTTCTTCCCTCTTCCACACTTTTCCTTTGCACTCAACAATCCAATTATCACCGGTATCTGCTACATCATACGCAGACACTTCCTGCTGTTGCGACAAAGGACTTGCAATCTTGTGAGAGTGTAAGAGTTTTTTAGTGTTTGAATGTTTCAGTCTGATAGTTGAACCACAAGATATAGAAACTCCACGGGTACAATATTGGCCGTATTCTCCAAACACCGCAAAGTAAGAATTGGGGTCGTTTGCACTTTGGAATCCAGTAACTGATTGCTGTCCTGAACCGCTTCCGTAATTAACTTCATGCGAGTGCAGAAAGTATCCTGATGGTTTATGAGCCAGCTTTATTATCGAGCCGCAAGTAACTGTAGCAAACTCTTTTTCCAATACAAAATCTGCTGCTATTATCGAAGTTATTAAGATTGCAAGCTTTGAAAGCATCTGAGATTGCTGAAAAATTGGAGAAATTATTGCAATACCTCCAACGACCTTGCCCATATTAATAGAACTGAATGCTAATTTAGTGGTATCGTGAGTGCAGACTATAATTTCGACACTGTCGATAGCATAAGAGGATAGCGAAATGCTCTGAAATGCAGTGCTAGAGCTAGCTTTATGTAAATGCAAGCCTATTGGAGTGATAGATTTGACAGTTCGCGCGGTGACATCACTTTACTTTGATGTCTGCAAAGGGTAAAAAGAAGGGAAAGAAAGAAAAGGCTCCAAAGGAAATCAGTCCAGGTATTTCATTAATAAAAAAGAAAAGCTTGCAGAGCAGCAAGAGCAGCGCACATTGGAATATTATCAAGTAAAAGTGTCTGATTTGATGGACAAGTTGGAACGAATGTAAGATTAAATTTATCAAAGGAAATCCAAAAATGAGACTCTTCAAAAGGAAAATACCACTCTTGCGCGGACTCAAGCTAAATTCTATAGCGATAAGCAAGATATTGTGGAATTTTTGAACATCAAGGTTGGAGAGCATGAGAGAATGATTGCCAATTTGGAAAATAAAAATCGAACTTTGGATCAGGAGAAAAGGGATATGGAGTTGCATTATCAAACGCAAATAGCTAATCTTGAAAAGTCGTCGCAATTGGAACAGGAGAATCTGAATCAGCAATGTCAAAAATTTAAAACAGAGTTGGTCGAGCTGTCTTCATTTTCAGCTCAGAAAGATGATATGGAAGAGCAACTGAAGCAATTCAAAATATTATTAGAAAAGAAAGAGAATGATTATCGCGAGACAATACATAATTTGGAACGAAAAGTTCTCCAGGATAAAGTATTTAAAATCTTATGCCTAGAGCCAAATGAAACGAGAAATGCTGCAAAAAGTAAACGAGGCAGTTGCAAATTTCCGTCGAGTAGCTGACCAGCAAATGGCAGAGGTAATCAGCAATTAATCAGACAACCAAAAGAGCAATCAGGGAAAACATGTCAATCACTGCTCAGCTGAAAAAAATGAGCTTGAAAACAGTCGAGTTTATTTCTGAAAATGAAGCTTTGAACGAAAAAATGAAGAACCTGAAAACGACAAACAGCCTGTTGATGGAGAGTGAAAGAGAGTTGGCGAAAAGGAATCACGCCAACCAAAAAGTAATTAAAATGCTGGTTGAAAAGCTGAAAGGTAATTGGATTTCATTGCTAGAAAGCGATCAAATGCTAGAAATTGCTTTTGATGATCCAAACTACGATCCATTCCAACCACCAAGAGAATTTTTGACAGAGGAAATGATAGAAGTGCCTAAAATCTAAAATTAGGAAATCAGAGAGCTCCAGGACGATTATAATATCCTTGCAGACAGGCTAGGTACACTTCCTGATGTGGAAAGCGATCTGAGATTAATTATTGAAGAAGCAGAGACAGCGATTGAATCAGATACAGCAACCCAGGAAGTACTAGATTATATTCAATCTAATTTGCAAATTATTGCAGACAGGTTCTTTGCTTTAACGTAGACTGAACGAAATGACGCTGTTTGATGACAACCAAGCACCTGAGGAAGATAGTCAGGATTCTCAATCAGAACAAGAATATTATGAAGAGTATGACCAGGAATCAAATATCGCACAGTCTACTTCCGCTTCAAACAAATCACTTGAGGAAATAAAGAGCGACGAGGAGTCTGTAAGCAATTTGGAACAGAATTCAATTGCACAATCTCAAGAACAACTAGACAGTGTCACTCACTCCTTGAAAGAATCCCAATTCCCTTCAAAAGAAGATTTTAGCTCTGAAGATTTAGAATTCCCAGAAGGTTATGAGGAAGAACCATTCGAAATTGATGAATCTGCGTATTCGGAAGCATCTACGCCAACAATATCGTCAAAATCAACCAAAAATGCAAAAGAAAAGATACAGGCGATCACATTAAGTCCAAGGAAACCGGGTCAAGGGCCCAATCAGTATCAAAGAAAGATTGAACTAAACTTTTTGAAAATGATCGAGCCAACGAAAAGGATTACGTACAATAATGAAGTCCAGCCAGATATTCTTACATTTGGAACCCAAAGAACAATTGGAATTCAAACCAATCCATTCAAATTCGGCCCGTCTGTCAACACCGATTATCTACTAGGCGATGTTCGACCGTGGGGCAACAAAGCTGAATGCTTACCGCAAAAAGGACTTGGGATGTATGTATCACGAAGCCATCAAACACAAATGACCAAAATCTTGACTAGCGCTCATCAAAAAGTAAAGAATGAGACTAAACTACCACCTGTCGTTTCCAGCTTGAAAGCCAATCGAATGTAGTTAATACACATTACCGTATTATAATAAAAATTCAAAATTTATTTAATTTGGCTTCAAAGTTGCAGTCAAGAACTTTTTACCCAAATTACCCATAATTTCGTGTCTCTTTTCATGGGATAATTTGGTATACGCTTCATAAACACTGACGCCTTTCATGTCTCTAACCTTTCCGGCTTTGTTTCCATAGTACCCTCCAATAACCGCTCCAGGAACATTCAAAACAATAAATCCAAGCATCACACCGGCGACGGATCCAATTGGCTGCCAGAAATAGCTAGGTCAATAAAGATATACGATGGGTTTGGTACTTCTGGGACCATTAGATCATTGAACATTTCAGAGAATATTTGAATTGGATTGACACTTGAAGTAAAGTTAAAGTGGTTTTCCTCATCATATTGCAATCGTCTTTCCTTATCACTAGGATTAGCTTAGGCTACCTCAAGACAAAGTATGCATTGGCGATTTCCTGGAATCTGACAGTAGCGTCTTCAGAAGAGTTTCTATCTGGATGGTATGTCAACTATTATTAGCCCCGTTCACAAATCAAAACCAAAAGCACTTACCGATTCTCTGATGTAGGCTTCTCTGATTTGAGCTTCAGTTGCATTTTTCGGGATTCCTAGAACTTGGTAATAATCAGACATTTGAACTTGGATGGAAACTTGTCCAAGCCATCTCGGTTCTTTTGTTTCACCGCTAATTTTTCATATGGGATTCCTAGAGATACACTAAATCAAATATACAATTAATCAAGCTGCAATATCTCACCATTGTTCTACCTACTGGCGATAAGTCATGTCAATTTGGAAGTGCTTTATTTAAAACTACAGAGGAGATATTTCATCGCATCTACAGTTAGTTTATTCATACTGTCTGATTATCCTTTCTATCGTATCAAATGTATTGCTGAAGTTTAGAAACATTTCAAAAACCTCTTTTGCGTGTTCTTCAACATTATCGCCAATGAGTTTGAGATTCCTTATACCAGTACGCTCCAGTTGATCATACAGCAAGCTAGAGCTTTCATATGGCACAACCGCATCCCTTTTCGTGTGTATCAATATCCAGCTGACCGGCAAATACTCTGGATTGATTTGGTTAGATCCAAGCAGAATTGTTGGAGAGTGTGCATCCGTTGGTTGAAATAATCGTTTCATGCAACTCAATTCTTCTACCCCTCTTTTGGATTCCCATTTAAAGTGCTCGCAGATATCATAAGGTCCGTTCATCAGGAACAGTCCCTTTACTTTGTGTAGATTTAGCTTCGCTGATCCATTCATCATGTCCATTGCATGCCTGACTATGGATAGACATACTGAATGAGCACCTGCTGAATGACCCATCACAAAGATATCAGATGGCGAGCCTCCATAATCGGATATATTGTTTATCGTCCACTCTATTGCCTGTTGTATGTCATCAATCATAATCTCTGCAGTTCCTTCCGGCCACAAAGTGTAATCTGGCATGACCACTACGTATCCTCTTTTGTGAAAATTGTCTGCTATCGGAGAGTATAATCGTTTGCTACCAGAATTCCACGATCCGCTAACGTTAATCTGATCAAATTAAAGAAATTGCCGGTGCACTTACCCATAAAAGAACACTATCACTGGATTATCCCTACTATTCTGCGGATAGACGTCCAGCTTTGTCTTGAAACTTTTACTGCCAAAATTGATATTCAATCTACATTAACCCGGATTACTTTGCTATTGATTTCTCATTCCTGTACCATTTCATAAAATGAATCTTTCCAACTTGTAATGACGGGCCAAAAATGTATCCATAAATGATGGTCAAAAATACATGTGTAATTTTTGCAATTCGGACTGGGTTAATTGGTATATTTGGATGAGGTTTGTGATCTGCCATTGAATAATAGAGCCACCAGGTTATTGCATATGATGATAAGATAAATAAGAGGATGTAATGTAACATTGAGATGCAAAATGAAAGTTAAAAAATTAATTGGAATGAAACCAACGGAGGACGACAATCTCTTACAGGGTAGTTCCAATGCTATTGGCTATCAATAAAATCGAAATTTGCCTCCATTAATACTAATTCTTTATTAACAAAGCTTTAATTGTTTGATTTAGTGCCAACGCATTCTCTTTGAAGGCTTGTTCAGCTGCTGCTTTATCCAAATCAAATTCGTTCATGACAAGCTCAAGCTCTTTCTTGTCCACAACTACTTTTTGTGCTGGCTTTGGTTTGCGCAAGCTTAGACATTTGATTTTCCCCCCTTCCTGGCTAGACTGTGAGATTTCTTCCAGGTATTGAGATACAAACGCAAGATCTTTCTGGTTTGACATTATTTGTGTGAAAAGGATTTAGAAAAGTTTTCAAAATGAAAAATCCAGAACCAAGTGAAAATGGAAATCTGTATATTTAAAACAACGGTTTGATGTTGATTGGCTCCTTGGTTTTACAGCGTGTACTTGTGGTTTGAACTTTATGTTGGTAGCGTCTTGCACAAGAGCATTTGCGCTGATAGCGGGAGTATCAGATTCCTTCAAGATACAGCCCTGTTTGTCTGCAGACCACATAGATTGGATCAAGAATTTACCGTTGGAACCAAAGTCTACATTGAAAGCAGCGTTGTATGGAGAAGTAGAGCCAATTCCTTGCACATTGAGGTAGTAAGAAGCACATTTGTCACCATCTTCGTAACCAGTGCTGTCTCTCCAGGCGTTATCATAATCAGTAGCAGTTTCAGAGATTTCGTGGGCAAGAACACCAATCAGAATGTTGACAGAGTAGGTTGGGTCGGTTTGATTTCCAGCGTGCTAAACTGTTCCATGAAACCACGCACGGTTGTGTATGCCAAACTAGCATTTTCGGTCAAATTAAAAACTGTATGCAGTCATAAAAACCAATCTATGCTAAAACAGAAATTTATTAAAGGAATGAGGCAGTTAAGGTTTCCGAGTCTTTCCAAATGGAATCAGACAAGGGTTTATCCAATGCCTTTTCAGCTCTTTCTTCTTCCCAGTCAACAGAGTAGTACTTTCCAGATTCAGTGACTTGCGATCCAAGGTAAGCCAAGTACTTTCCACTTCTGTGAATGTTACTTACTTTTTTCCAAACCAACTTCATCGCTACAGGGCCAACCGTGTTGATCATGAAATTCTTGAAAGCACCGTGGGCCTTCAGAATATCTGTAGGGACATAACCAGGATCGTAGATTGAAACAATCAGATTCTTGCTTTTTTTGTTGTTTTCTACAAACAGCCCTGTTAAAGCATTCAACAGTTTGGAATTTGTATATGCGAGCTCGATATTGAATCCGGCAGGCTTGGTTTTCAATTCGCAATCTGACAGTTTTTTAAACTTAGGGAACGGCATAGTCGAAAAGTTCTTTGGATTGGTAGTGAACGAAGATACAATTGCCAAGTGCCGGACTTCTCCATCATCCTTGTCGATATGAGGTAAGAATAATCGAAGCAAGAGGTAGTGACCCAAGTGATTGATGGCAAACGTTTGTTCGTAACCATCTGCAGAAGTGCGATATTCGGTCAATACAACGCCAGCATTGAGTATCAGTCCTTTCAAGACCGTATTTCCGTATTTCTCTTGAAACTCGTTAAAGAAAGATTTGACTTTTTCCAAGCTAGTCAAATCCAAGTCCATAGCGTGAATATTCTTGTGGTTGGTTTCTTTCTTTAAGCTTTCAACTGCATCTAAATTCTTTTGTCTTGAACGAGCGGCAGTTATAATAGTAGCATCTGGATATGTTTTAGCAAGCTCCACGATTGTTCCATAGCCAATTCCTGAGCTGCCGCCTGTAACTAAATAAATGTGGTTTGACATTGCTGTAGGAAAAACATCGCGGCCACATTTATACTCAGCGAAATTTTTGCGCGGTCCGACATTTCACATGGACTTGATGTGCATATTAAGATATATATTTGCAAAGGCGGCCTTTCAACCGAATCAACTTCAACTCCTATGTGGCTGCCAACAAGAAACATTTAGTGGCTGAAAAAGCTTGGACAAAAACAAGTGCATGAAGACAATATTTGAGGATATTGACTCTCCGCAAATTGGAATCACGACCGCCTTCCTATCCATAGCTTCACTGTTAGGTGTGTTTGGGTCGCTGCGGATATTATTTGTATTTTTCGATTTATCATAGAACAAAAACCTTCCTCGAAATGCATTTTTAGGGTTAATATGGCTAATTGCAATAATTGACTTTTGGATGTCATGTAATATTATTTAACGCAGTTGCCGGACTTGTATATTGTTGTTGTTTACTGTTTGGAATATTTTATAGCGGGATTATCTTCAAATCAACTTTTTTCTTGGAATTCACCTTGATAATGCTGAATTCATTCATATTCTTGGGATTTCTCCTCTCCGTAATTCCACTGTACATTGTAAAATTCGGAGGGTCGGTGGAATCCATTTCTTGGAAATTGATGGGGATTGCATCTTTTATACCTGGGATAGTATTACTATTCATCGCAAAGAAAATGTAACTGGAATTAACAGCAGTGATGGCCAGAGTTTCAGCATTTTGTACTACATCCTTGTCCTTATTGTAATTATTAATATGGTCCTTTCGTCGTATATAACATGGAGAAAGCTAAAAAGCCAGCAATTAGTTAGGAGGCAGCAATTTCACGACACCGCATCGTTTGATCACAGAGAGGAACGGAATCACAAAGCCTCGATTCTCATGATGAAGTTTATCATCTATTTCACCTTGTTCAATATTGCGCTTTTATCACCGATTGTCGTAGCTCCAATTGTATATGCTATTATACCAGATATCAAATCATTGCTGTTTTTCAAATTCGTAGAGCTAGGCTATGACATTGTATTTTTATCAACTGGACTATTCCATGCATTGGGAGTTGAATATGCATTTAATAGAACAAGAAAAACACATGTGCAAACTATTTTAGGATTTAACACCTCAGATAGAGCGCAATCGCCGCCAATCCAAGTCCTGTCCCATTCACCAGAACCGGAGCGATATGCTTCTCCCATACCAAACGAGTAATTAATATTAATGTAGAATTGCTGTTGCTGAAAATCAACCAATGTGGATCGCATTTGTATATCTGTACTCTACTATTACGTTACTCTTTAGAAAATTTTACCCTACCGATGAAAATAATTAATAAAGCGCATTATGATTATGATTTTATTTACATTTACTGGTGTTTAAATTAATCATTGGCAGCTTTTTGTACGGTGTTAGTTCAATATCCATCTCTGGCGTACAAGTCATGCAATCTTTGAGACTCAGCACTCTACGCCGATCATCAAAGTGCTCTGGCTCCTCCTGTTGAAGAACCTTTCTTTCCTTTTTCAATCTCTCGATTTCAGCTTCAATATTTCTAATATACGTATTCTGTCTATTGATTTCGCTTTTCAATTGAGTATGTTCAAACAAGGCTTGTTTCATTTTCGAATTGATAAAACTTTCAAATTTCTACGTTAGCTAAGACTTACATTTGCTGCTTTTTCAATTATCTTTCCTGCTGTTTCTGCAAGCTTGTTATCAACGTCCTCTTGCAGATGATCAAATTGGGCCATGTTGGTTTCCAATTTAGTGTGCAACAGCTTCAAGTGGTCATTCTTTTTTTCTATTTCAAACTCAATCCTTTTCGCGCTGATTGTTGGATCTTCAAACGTTTCCTTTGCAAATATTCGCAAATCCTCCAAATCGTCGCATTTTGCTTTGTATACTGAATTCAATTCGTCGATTTTTTTCAAATGTGCTGATTAATTTGGGGAATTACCTTTTTCTTCCTCTTCCCAGGATTTTATAGTGCCGCCAAAAGTCTTTACAAGGTCTTTTCTTTCTTGCGTATTCTTTTTCTGCAAGCCTTTTATTTGATTGATAAAGTCCGAGTTTTTCTTTAATGTTTCTGACACTCGCACATTAATATCTGCCAATAAAAAGTTGTATTCTTTTTTTAGTTCCAGATTTTCTGCTTCCCTACCATTACTGTAACTTACAATCTTTTCAAAAGTGCTTGGAACGATTTAAGACTGTAAAGCGATGTAATGATACTAAGTCAGAAATCAAGGTACTATGCTCTTGTCTCTTCCAACGACCCAACTTTTCGATCGACTTCGTCACTGACAACCTCCTTGTATCGCTTTCTTAGCCTAGTCAATGCCCGGTAATTCCAAGATGAAGTGTTGAACCTGTTTGCATTTTTGTCAATTAAAATTTCATCAGCTTTCCCATCATTTATTTCTGTCAATTTCATCGACTTGTACTTTTTGGCTGCAGGTCTGACACTCTTTCCACCCAAAACAAACGCAAAATAGGGATCTCCTGGCCCTCTAAATGTTCCAGCTGTGTTACTGAACAAGTTATATTGCGATACACTCATTTTCAGGAGTGGGTTTGGCTTTGGAACAATATGTGATTTTCTTTCTGATTTCCTTTTTGTAGTTGATGCAGTATTAACACGTTCTGGCTCGATTGGGGCTGCAGATGAATCTCGGAACTCGATATGTATCTCATCTTCCTTTTCTGTGGACGATTCATCTGAATCTGCTTCGTCAGACTCAACGGAAGCATCATTCTCTATCCACTTTTTACTATCCTCTGTTGCTTCTCTGGGTGGTTTTGCCGTTTCTAACAAGTCAGTACTTCCTAGTAATGGACTGTCGGCTTTTTTGGAGGGTATTATCCACCTGGCCTTTGATACCAATTTTACTGCTGGTCTTGCTCCCCATGCTGGTCTGTTTGTCAAAGCCGAGGTTCGTCTGAACGTTCCTGTACGTAATACGCCAGGAGGTTTTTTTAATGATGGCAGGACTTTACCCAGATCGCTTCGATTTGGATTTAATATATAGGTAGAAGCCATGCTTCCCCGTTTCTTGGGATACGATTTCAAATCTACTTGGTCGTGTAAAATATCTGCATTTTCCTTTTCATCTTCTATTGGGGATGCTATTTCTCCTTCTGTAGCTGGCTCTGTATCATTTTGCAGTTCTGCTGGTATCTTTTGGTCTTGATTATCTTCATTGATAGCATTTCCAGATGGATTTCTCCATAATGAAGATTCGTTTTGTGTCTCTCCGACATTTTCTCTGCTGGTAACTCTAACCTCCAGGTTTGGCGATTCACCACGATCCAATATCTCGTTGGAATCCTCGCAAATACTAACTTTTTTGGGTGTATTTAGTCTCGAAGATTCAACAGAAGCATTTCTACTGATTTTTGGCGAAGCAACTCTAATCGGCGATACTAAGAGTAAATCCGTCGCGTCTTCCAAAGGCGAATCTGGTCTTGATTTGATATATGCAGTGGTTTGTTTCTTTAGTATAGGAGGCTTTTCAGCTTCCTTCTTTTGCGGTGCTGAAGTTGGTCTGTGGGTTCGTAGCGGTGGTTTGGAAGACGATGCCCAATGTTTGGCAGGTCTATCAGCCATGTAAAAAAAGACAATTGTTACATCACATTAACAAAATATCAATGTAAATAATGACCATATACTTTTATTTACTAATGAACCAGCAATTTGATTTCCTCTACACTGTCTTGTAAACTGAAATGGAATTTCCTGGCAAAGCTGATTGACAAGGAGTGGAAACCGACAAGACAGATATTCAGAAACGCAATAAAAGAAAGGTAGTTTATCCAGATCACACTGCCGTCAACATCGGCCAGATGCGATTGCAGCCATTCATAAGGGAATCGTTCGTGGTGTACATGGACTCTATACACCAGCTTGACTTCATACCACACAAATATAGCGAGGGGCAGCATTACCTGAGACATTGCCATTCTGTTATATTCCAGATATAAATCATAGAATGGAAATGCGAGGTTTACAATGTGGCCAATAATCGAAGTCAGAATATGCGCTAGTGGAGAATTTTGGAATGAAACTACTGTTGAATGAATCGCCCCCCAGTATAAAGCAAAGCACATCCAGGATATCGTGTGCGTAATACTGTAATTGATTCTGAAGGCGGCCTTGAGAAGGGAATTCTTTGGGAATTTGCACTTCAAATATCCTGCTATAAAGTAACTGGTATTGAAGAGAATGCAATAAAAGGACATGTACTGGAAGCAATACCCTACTCCGTAGTAGTAGAACATCCAGTATACCCATATAACATGAATCAATACCATCCAGAATCTGTACGTTGTTACTTTCATTCTTAAATTCAAATCCGGATATTATTCAAGATTTGCAGCTTCTGGATTCCACGGACGCTCGGACCCACATGGTGATTGCCATCGCTGTAAACGAATATTCGGGGTATAAAGCACATGCGCATACTTTCCTCCTTATCAAACGAGAAAGTCTGGCGATGAAATTTATTAGGTATTAGTTTTTCAAAAGTTTACGGGCTTCTAAACTATCTTGCAGACCATGGTGGAATTTCTTTGACAGATGGATAGTGATACAATGGAATGCGATAATCGAGCCATTCAGAAACAGAAGGAATGGGACAACATACAACCAATCAAAATTGCCGTTAAAAGTTAGATTTTGCTGCAGCCATTCGTACGGCAGCTGTTGCTTGTTTACTACTACTTGATAAACCAGCTTCACTTCGTACCACACAAATATCGACAGAGGCAGTAGAACTTGGGCAAATGTCATTCGGTTGTATTCTAAATACAAATCCATTACCGGGAAAGCCAAATTAACAATATGTCCAATAATAGACGTCAGGATATGCGCCATTGGGGAATGCTGAAGCGAGACTACTGTCGGATATATCGCTCCCCAGTATAACATGAACACAACCCAGGATATCGTGTGGGTGATGGAAAAGTTGATTCTGAATGCGGATCTGACATG
Organism: Terramyces sp. JEL0728; assembly: GCA_027603945.1. Classification (NCBI taxonomy): domain Eukaryota; kingdom Fungi; phylum Chytridiomycota; class Chytridiomycetes; order Rhizophydiales; family Terramycetaceae; genus Terramyces; species Terramyces sp. JEL0728. The sequence goes on from JADIIU010000139.1 coordinate 30,505, forward strand.
GTGGTTTTTAGGCATTTTGCACTTCAAATATCCTGTTATAAAGTAAGTAGTGTTGAAGAGAATGCAATAAAAGGACATGAACCTGAAGCAATATTCAATTCCGTAGTAGTAAAACATCCAGTATACCCATAGAAGGTGAATAATTATCATCCAGAATCGATACCCTGTTGCTGTCATGCTAAAAATTCTTTACTTTGAAATTGTACTATACAGACTCGAAGGTCCCGTTAGTTTCACTAAGAAAGACTTTGGGAACCGCATGACACTTTTGATTTAGAATGTAAGGCGAATAACGAGAAAATGAACGAGTGGATTCTATTATTGCAATAGGTGGTTTCTAGTTTGCCTATTACAATAACAGTCCAACAAAAAGTAAGAATTTTTCCAATTCTTGGCTGCCAAACCATCCACAGCAAGTGATATCGCTAATAAACATATTATTGCCGTCCATGTGGACTTGAGACTTTATGACTCACAAAAAGTGCCAGAACTAGTTTTTCCAGGATTCGCGGTTGATCGTTTCTAAAATGGTAAGTTTACTGGGTCCTCGCATGGTAAGGGCCGGGTGCTATGAAAAAGAGCGATCGACACACTATTAAGTTGGTATGCATTCATATAGTAAGAGAATTACATCAGTCTCGTTCTGCCAATTTTACATTGCCAATTTCTTTGAGAACCAGCCAACAATTTCTGAAAAAATTGGGTTTCTTGAAAATCTCGACAGTCAATGCATAAATCAGTGGACGTACATCATAAACAAATACACCCACACATAATCGGGCATTTCTATTACGTGGCCAATAATAATCTCATTTTTCATGGACGCTCGCCATCCTACCAGCACTATACAGGTTTTTACTAGAAACCACTAAAAAATTGGTCAATGGCTCAAACTAATTTCCGCGTGTTTTCGCGGCAATAAATGAAGGAGAATCATGCAGGAACCGGTTCTGTCCATATCTAGACATGGAGATGGCTATAAATACACTACAGTTGTTCATGTCCCTAGAAGAAATAAAATGAAATCATTCACTGGATTCTTGGTTTTCGCTGCTGTCCATGCATTTGGTCCAAACCCAACTACCACTCCTGCTGCCCCAACTAAGCCAGCTACTACTGCTAATGTTCCACCAGTTACCACCAAAGCTCCAACCCAAACTACCACTCAAGGAACTCCAGCAACCGGCACTTACACTGTCAAGGAACCAGTGCAAACTGCTCAAGGAACCATCAACTTCAATGGCGGAAATGTCATGACAAATGGAGTAAACGTCTATGGTATCTTTTATGGCTCCCACTCTGACAAGACCAAACAGCTTATTCAAAACTTTGTTACTGGATTAGGTGGTTCAGATTGGTGGTCTGTTTCTCAGTCCTACACTGGAGACAACGGCGCAGTTAACTCCCAAGTCGCATGGAAGGGATCTTACACCGACAACTACTCTCTCGGAAAGAACTTGAAGAGCGGTGACTTGGACAAGATTATTGACAATGCTGTTAAAAATGCTGGCTGGCCAAAAGACGACAGTGGTATTTACTCTGTATTTGTATATAACGACGTTGCTGAAAAGTCTTCCAACGGTGGATTCTGCACTGACTATTGCGGATACCACGGAATTACTGGATCTGGATTAAAGTCCAACATGATTGGAGATGCTACTAGATGCCCAGGTACTTTACCACCACCAGGAGGTGCTACTGGCACTGCTGGATGTATGCCAAGATACTGGAGAAACCAAACCGACCCAACTTACTCTGTCAACGGTGATCAACATTCTGATTCAATGGTTGGTGTTCTTGCCCACGAAATCTCTGAAA
>JADIIU010000140.1:0-32256 GCA_027603945.1 Terramyces sp. JEL0728
TGTACTTGCAAATCTCCTCCTGCCCTCACTTTGTAATCTTCTCCACTCGTCTTGGCACTTGGTGGTGGAAATCTATGCCTTCTCCTATCTTCTTGATTGCTATTATCGGTACTCAAATTGTTGCTGGTATTATTACTTTGATTGGTCCTGATGTATTTGAAGCTGTTCCTATTGGTGCAGGATGGACATTTGGTGTCTTGGGAGTTTCCCTGCTTATGTTCATGCTGCTTGATATTGTCAAAGTATACACATTCAAATTCTGGTCATTCGAACTCACAGCCAAACTTTGGCCATCCAAAGCCAGAAAAGAAAAATTGGCAAAGAAACAAGCAAGAAAGATTGTTGAAGATAGAGTCAACGCTAACTTCCATAAAGTTAGAAGAGCTGCTCGCGTCATCAATGCTATTGGTGCATTCCAGAATCCAGGTTCACAAGAAAAGCCTGTCATTGTTGTAGTTAAATCTGATAGCGAATCTACCATTCCAGTCAACTAAAGTTTATGTAATAAAAACTTAATTTTACTAGTATCGCAGGTTGGATCCGCCTTGCAAATCCTATCTTTATTATAAATTATTCCACCAGTGCATGATTCTATCTTTAACTCCGCTTAAAGATAAGGCAGGCCTGACATCCAAATAAAACGAAACTGGTTTTCCATCAATGGGTTTACCAGAGTAAAAATCAATTACATAAGTAACATTCTGGCCGCATCTGTCGACAGTCCAATCGTGTCTATCAAATGGAAGCATATATCCAAACAGTTGTTTCAATCTTGCTTTTGGTGTAATATCCTTTGCTCTCCCTTCAAACTTTAACAATTTAGGATTCCCGCAAGTGTCTTTATACATTTGCTCCCTAAATCAAATCCAGCGTACCATTTCATAATTTCCCGCCAGCACCTTTCGTTTACTGCATTATGGATAGGAATGATCGAGTCCATATCGTCTTCTCTAGGATTATGGTTCTTTCTCTTCATTGCATTGTAAAACATTTGTTCAGAAGGATAGACCCAATTCGTTCTAAATTAGTTATATTTACCCTTCGTATTTTCCTCCCATTGGAATTGAAGAAACTTCCCGCTCTGTTGAAAGCGGTTTCTGTTGGTCTGGTGCTGGTTTTTGGTTCGGTTGCTCCATATTATTGAGTGTGTTAAAAATAGAATCGGATGAATGCGGGACTGGGCATGCTGAATCCTGTCTATTTGGGAGAGGACAAGACATTTCAACTTTTTTTTCTGGAATCGAGATGTTGGCTAGACACAAGTTGGGATGGATCACACATTGATGATTCATACTGTTTAGCAAATCAAAGGATATGGGATTTTATAATTTTATTAAAAAAATCAATAAGACAAGGAAATAAGACTATCAAGCGGTTAATACTGGCGCTTCAGTCTGGTAGATGTTGGCTGTGTTTTCATTATCAGTAGGAGCTGCAGGCTGAGTCCAAGAATCATCAGTGGTTGGAGCTCCTGGTGTTTGAACTGGCCCAGATGTAGCAGCAGGATTCCAGTTGGAGGCACCGGAGGTTGAAGGGGCTGTCCAATTGTAACTGCTTCCTGAAGTAGTGACTGAAGGAATAGCTTCTGACGTTGACTGGCCCTGTGAGGCAGTTTGGCTTGCAGCCGAGGTTGATTGCAAGGCAGTTGCTCCAGTGGCTGCTGCACTAGTTGTAGCTTGTCCTGCCCCAGTGACTTCTGGAGTACTGTATGCTGAAGTTTGTGTTACAGATGAATTGCTTTGGCTTGCAGTGCCTGTATTTCCAGGAGACGAAGCACTAATTGGGATTGGGTGAATCCTGCGAGTAGTGGTAGTTACAGCACTAGTGGATGATGAATTTGAAGAACCTGTGCTGGCTGAGGCAGTTGCAGAAATAGTACCGGTTGCTTCCTGAGTGCCACTAGTTGTAGATGATGAATTTGAAGAGCCTGTGCTGGCTGAGGCAGTTGCAGAGACACTACCGGTTGCTTCTGGAGTAGAGTAACTGGAATTAGCTGTAGATGATGATGTGCCTGTATTTTCAGGAGACAAAGCGCTAGTTGGGATTGGGTGAATCCTGCGAGTAGTGGTGGTTACAGCACTAGTAGAATTTGAGGCACTTGCGCTCGATGTCGTTGAAGAAACATTTGACGAATTTGAAGTTACTTCTGGAGTACTGTATGGCAAAGATTGGGTTACTGTTGAACTACTTTGACTTGCAGATGCACTAGTTGTAGAATTTGCACAGGAGGACTGAGAGGCGGTTGGTGTTGCACTTGAAGAAGAGTTGTTACTTGCTTGTGTGGAAGTTGGAACCGAGGTGTTATACCAAGTATAAGCACTGTGTGTCGATGTTGGTGGTGCATACCACGTATATCCAGTTGGAGTTGCGTACCCTGAATTTCCAGATCCAGTTGTGGTAGCAGATTGACCAGATGCAGTAGTGGAGGTGCCATTCATGGATGAAGCGCTTGTATTTTCAGGAGACGAAGCGCTAGTTGGGATTGGGTGAATCCTGCGAGTAGTTGAACTTGCAGTAGCGGACGCAGCAGCACTGCTGGTAGGGATATGGTGTGGCCTGGTATGTCTAGTTTTGGTTGGTCCATTTTCCGACGCGTTTGTTGGCGAAGCTTGAGAATTAGCAAGAGTTGTAGTAGCCCCTGGTTGAGTTCCATTGTTTTCAATTGGCCATTGTGGGCTGTCGCACCAGACATCTGGGAAAGTACCGTTATAGTTGTCGTAGAAGGTTAGGACCCATTTTAGTTTTTGACAAAGTCTTGCCCAGTCATCATCGTCCCAATTCCAATCATCCCAATCATGGTGGTTTAGTTGGTAATCATTATCATCTTCTTCACAATCTTCATCGTCCATTCCGTTTGTATCAGTGCTGTTTCCAGTTGGATATGAGTGATAATGATGAACAGTAGAGGTAACTGTTAAGCATGCACTGGCAGTTGAAGAGGCAGAAGCAGTGTTGCTAGATGCAGAAGATACACCGGTGGTTGGTGAACTGGAAAGAGAGCTAGTTTTCTTGTGGCACTTTCTTATGGAAGTAGTTGTAGAAGCGGCTGAGGAAGCAGTTGTAGAAGCAGCACTAGTACTGGCGTCGGTTGCCGCAGACATGGCAGTAATGGTAGCATCTGGAGAGTAATCTAAAGCATTTGCATGCTTGAATTGGGTAAGCAGTACCAAAATATTGAACATTGGTTAAAGTTTATGTGGAAAAACACGGTCAGACAACAAACGTTTTATAGGCAAAATTTGCCTTAATTTTCCAACAGCAATCAAATAAACAAACAAATAGTAAGGCGGTTATGCATAAAATTTATGCAATTAGCTCCACATGTCCTTGAATGTTTGATTTGGTTGGAGAAATACAAATTACCACCAATGCTTATATCCGGTTTCGCACGGTTACTGCTGCATACTACTTGCAGCAGTCTACTAAATTTGGTAACTTTGAAATAATCGTCAAGGAAATAGAAATATGTATTAGCAAGTGGTAAATTTGCCCATGTAGCTGCAAGCCCTTGGAATGGTATTGTTTTTTGGGACGCAGAAATAATTTTTGTACAACGCATCACATTCATAAATGGAACTATTGGCGGGAATGGCAAATGGCACCTTCAGGTTATTTCCACCAATGTACCTAAGTCAAGTTCAACTTACAGGTTACTCAAGTTTGGGTACGGCTGAGATTGGTTAAAGGCAGTAAATTTGTTGTTATTTAATGCCAATACTATCAAACTACTAGGCAATGCGGGAATCGTGCCGTTCAGTTGGTTATAGTCGACGCGTCTACATGTTAAATTTATAGTACAGTGATTTCAGCCATTTGTATTTTGCGAATGAATACAACGGACCGGTTAATTTGTTGTGGCTCAATTTACTATGTCAGCAAGCAATTACATTGTATCCATTGACCAGAAGACCCAGTTTGGAATGGTTCCGGATAGTTGATTATAGCTGAGCTCCATATAGCTAAGACTTGTCAAGTTTGAAAACATTGGAAGTTGCCCTGACAATCTATTTCCGTTGAGAATTCAATGTTAATTAAAAATTACAAATATTTCAACAGCCGAAGGTTTAGATTTGGTATCGTTCCGCTCAACCCCCCACCCAGCAAAGAGTTGTATTCAACATTGATATACGTGATATTGGCAGGCCAAGCAGAAGGTAAAGCACCCGTAAAGTTGTTTTGCTCCAAATGGATATAATTCAAGTTGGTCAAGTAACTCAGCGCAGGAATTGATCCATTTAACTGGTTGAATTGCAAATCCAAAAAGTTCAGGTTGGTTAGTCCTGAAAAAGATGGAAACTTGCCCTTTAGACTATTATATCCCAAATGTCAACGTTAGTGATTTCTTACAGCTCTTTTAGGTATTGCAGTCCACCAGTGAATGTTCCAATGGACCCGTTTTTCCCGCAGAACTGCGCTGTCCAATCGCTAGTATAAGTACAGCTTTACACTGCGTAGACTCGCCCATTCAAACATGAAACTCCTTGAAAAGAGCAACAATTTGCAGTAAGTGAAGTTGGCGTGAATAATGAATTTCCTCCCATCTTTAGCCACGCGGTGTTCAAAATGGCACAATCTAGATTAGCAATACCTACCATTGGTTAATGTAGATGCTCGTTTCTCAATTGCAGTTCCGCCAGAGAAGGTAAGCAATAAAGGCAGTAATAACATTTCGTGAAATTTTAACGCGTTCAACGAAAACAAAAAATAATTCTTAAATCAACAAGTTGAATAAGAGCCTTCGTAACTACATGCTCTTGGGATTGAACTGCCTTTTGGAACACAAAAGGAATTCTTGAACAAAGCATCGCAGTCGCTCATGGTATTTGTTGCTGGTAGAGTCAGTGGCCCTTTTAAATTGTTGTTTCCAATATACAAATTAGCTAATTTGGGAGAAAGATGAGTTTGGTCAAACCCAGTAAACTTGTTGTTATTCAAAGCCCTGTTTTAGGAAATGGCTTACAGCGCAATCAGGGAAGAAGGCAAGGTTGGAATAACCCCTGATAATTGATTGTTATTTACTCGTAGTGATTTCAACCACTTGAACATCTGGAATGGCGGCAATTGGCCGGTTAATTTGTTATGGCTCAGCTTGCTAAATTAGGAGAGTTGCTACATTGTGTCCATTGACCAGAAATAGAAATCAGGAATTTTCCCAGTCAATTGGTTGTAGCTGAGGTCTAGGTAGCCGAGTTTGGGTGAATTTACAAACATTGGAATATTTCCAGATAGCCTGTTTCCGTCCAAAATCCTGCGTTAAACAAAGCTACAAGTATTTTAAATATGGATAGCCCAGATCTGGAATCGAACCTGTCAAACCTCCTCCCATCAAAAAGTTGTATTCCACATTAATGTATGTGATATTGACAGGCCAGGCAGATGGTAGCGAGCCAGTAAAATTGTTCAATTCTAAATGTAGATAGCTCAAGCTGGGTAAATATTTCAACGATGGTATAGGACCAGTCAACTTGTTGAACTGCAAATCCAGGTATTTCAAACTGGTCAAACCAGCCAGATTTGGGAACTTGCCTGACAGACGGTTGAAGGCCAAGTAGAGGGATTGGAGATTTTGCAAACCACCAGTAAAAACACCAATTGTCTTTCCGCTTTTGGAAAAGCGATCTGTCCAGTCCCTATTATCAGTATTATATACAATGAAGTTACTCTGGCATTAGAACATGTAACCCCGGCAAATTGGCAGCAATTGCTTGAATGTAAAGTTGGGGTGTTGGAAGAATCTCCGCCCATATGCAACCAAGCAGTGTTGAGAATGGAGCAGTCTGGTTAATAAAGGAGATACCATTGGCCAATGACGAAACTCTCTTTTCCAGCGATGAGCATTCATAAAGTAATGGCAGAAGCCAGACCGTTTTCATTTTTACGCGCAAGTTATCTTTTTATGCGCGTAGGTAAACATAAAGCCGTTTTAGAAGATTACTGAGAATTGATTTGGGAACATTATTGCGGTTCTCCAGCCAAGCTTGCATGCAATTGGAGGGAATGGCCTGTCCAGCACAGCCAGGCGGATGAATATCTTAATCAGATTTTTGTACATTGAATAACCAGTAGCTGGCTGGCTTGCCAATTTCTGTGGCTCAGGTTCCTTGAAACCTCAACTTTCAAATCGTTCTTAATCCTGTTCAAACTTACGGGATTTCTACCGCTGCTTATTCTTTTGCAATCAGTCCTCTCGATCACTCTCTTTCCCTGCTCCTTTGTGGAAATTCATGTCAGGTTTGTGTCATTTTTTCACAGCCACTTTGTTTTTGATTCAAAAGTAGGCTGTAACTTTCCTCAATATAAAGAGAAAAAAACAGCTCCAATGTCAATGATTCAGAATACTCTAAACGAAAGCGAATTCATATGCTATGCAATGTACAGAATAACACAATCCAATTACAACAAGCTACGAACGAGGCATTACAAGAAACTAGAGTTGGAACCAATATACGAAAGCATAATTTCGCCCCCAGGTTCAGAAGGCTGGTTTCCCAATTTCTGTCGCAATGTTCATATCCTCCAGTACGAAGCCAAATTTTCACTTCCAATCATTGTTGTAGCTTTAATTTACATTTCGAGAATCAAACAGGCGATACCAGGCAACCCAGAAAGAGGAGTAATGTTTTCCTTTTTCGTTGTCGCTTTAATTCTATCGAGGAAAATGTACAATGATAACCAGCTTACTGCGAAATGGTGGGCACAAAAGACTAGATTTACAACCAAACAGCTAACTAATATGGAACGCCTGTTCCTGGAGAGACTAGGAGAGCGATTATATGTCTCTGGAGAAGAGTACCAGCAGTGGTTGAGTGCACTGCAGATTCTTAAAAGAGATCACCAACTATTGAAAAGTACCAAGCAGCAAGATAGAGCTCAAGATAGAGCAGTTCCTATTTATTAATACATTTATTTATTCGTGAATTGCGATTCGTTTGTTATTTCGTCCGACTCACGGGTTTCTTTCACCGCTTTTCGAGCCACTTTAGTTTAAAAACAACAAGCACAGAAATCTAACATGAAAAATATCACCGTTTTCGGAGCCGGCTTGATTGGCATGTATGTAGGGCTTCACTTGAAAGCAGAAAACAATGTCCAATTCCTTGGTAGAAGCAGTTCTTGGAAGCAACTATTGGAATCTGCCAAATCATTAACAACGTCCAAATTACAACAAAAAGACACGACTACGACCGAAAAAGTAACTGCTTTTATATCATACGAAGAGCTGGAAAAGGAGTTTCCTTCGGATATCGTTATTTTTACCTTAAAGAGACTTACAATCGATGCAGCTCTGGTATCGTTTATTGAAGCTCTAAAAGCAAGTAGAAACAAGCGCAAGATTGTCATCGTCACATTAATGAATGGTGTTGGCGCTGCAGAACAGATAAAGACAATACTCGAAAAACACGAAACTGGGTTTCAATTTGAATACGTTGAGGGAATGTGGTCAACGAATGTTGTGCAACAGGAAAATGGAGGAACAATTAACTGGCATCAAGGATCTTCAGGAGATTGCTATTTTGAAAACAGTAAAGGTGGAAAATATCTTTATGACTGCTTGTCTAAAACTCCAATCAATATGAAACTATCCGATGAAATGCGAAATGTCCAGTATGGAAAGCTGCTGCTGAATCTGAACAATGCAGTCAACGCCTTGTCTGGTATTCCGCTTGCACAAGAACTAATGACTGCAGGGTACAGGCAAATCTTTGCCAGTTGTATGCTGGAAGCACTTCAAGCTTACAATAAAGCAGGCATCAACCCGGTTGCGGCGACTCCATTGCCGCCATGGTTTCTCGCAAACACATTGGCAATCGCGCCAACAATGTTGCTGGAACTGGTTAGACCATTGGTTGTCAAAGTAGATGAATATGCAACTTCCTCATCGTTTGAAGACTTGAAAAACAATAGAAAAACAGAAATCGATTATTTGCAGGGAGAAATCATTAGGATAGCAAAAGACCACGACGTTCCAGTGCCAACATGCCAATTAGTGTTTGATCAAATAAGAAAGAGAGAACATGAAGGGTTCGGTATTATTCCATTAACCCCTGAACAGATCCTTAATAAACAATAGTTTTCACATCCATGATTTCTTTTAAAAATGACATTCAACGGTTCGTTAAATTCAGTGGTACTAGGAGTAGAGATAGCAATGCTGCTTTTACTGTCAGCACATTTCACAAAATTGCTGATACACAAACATGAAAAAACAATAATCATCTCGATGTTCATTATAATCCGAATCGTATTCCTCATTATATACCAAGAACGGGCGGTATTGGATCTTGCAGATATAATATGTAAATGGATATCAGCACTGTCGTTGTACGCTGCTATTTTTCTATGTGTGTATTTTCAAACAGATTTTCTGTACGGGATTGTGATCATTTCAAATTTTCCTCGATCGTATATTGCAGTAATCAAAAAGATCTTGATTGCATTGGCAGCAATTACATTTATACCTCCGGTTATATGTATGTTTGTTTTTACAATCTACGGCGGTTCGCCAATTTACGATAGTTGGCAAGCGGTTGAAGGTTACGTTGCAATATCATACAACTCTGTACTGCTAACGTACGAGCTAGTACAGTGCTTTTTCCTACTAAGAATCGTGAACGACTATGTGGAAACAAGATACATTCACCATCAATATGAAAGTGAAAGGAAAATGATCGAGTCAGCACTATCTACGCAAAACTTGAAAATGCTACGGATATCGCTAGTATTAATTATAGCAAATGACATCATTTGCTTTATCCTCTACGCTTTGGGGTACGGCTACAATAATGATTTTGGCAAGGCAGTTGAAACTATTGGATCAGTTGTGGTTTCACTGCATGTCTTTGCATTAGAATACATACTAAAGATCGTCAAGATTGTGCTTTTACCCAAAAATAGCATGTACGGAGATCTACTAATGGAGCCATTGAAGCAGGATAAAGTGGCCGACAGTCTTGTCAATTGCGAAACTATTAACCCAGACCGTTAGACTTAATAAAGCGTAGTTACCAGGTTTAAATGCATCTTTGAAAGGTAGAGTTGTCAATCGCGTTTTGTAGTTGCACGGGAAATTAGTTCACTGCCCATTTATTTTGAATAGAATCGGGTTGGGATGCAATATTATTAGAGTACCATTGCAATGGCTATATAGAGTAGTGTCCTCCTCGCGAAAACTCATTGATAATTACTCGCTAATCTCACAAAATTGCCTCAGTTGGTTTGGATATTACGTAATGCAATTGCAGCGTGGAATATTAAATTGCATTCTGAATATGGGAGCAGCCTGTACCAAGCTTGGTTGGTTCTGAATTCAAGTGTTTCTGATTTCCTTGCAGATTCCTTAATTCAAAGCGCTTTGATTCTTGTGTGTAATCCATGTGGTTGGAAGCATGTGGTCTGTGCACGGTTGTGTGGTTGGTGGAAGATAACAGTCAATTCCATTCCGTCTTGCGCCGCAATAAAAAAAAGTCCTTTAGTCTCTACATTAATTAAAATAAGCCTAAATTACAAAACTGTGAAACACTGAATAAATTTTGCAAGATAAATGGGATTACCTTACGTGAACTTTTCGAGAGATTTAAAATTTGTGCTTTCAAGGTCCGTGTAGATATCCATTTTTGTGCGAGTCCTGAGAAGAAACCCCAATTTCGATACGAAAAATTAAAATCTGAGGTTTAACTAGGTCCTGGTGCAGGCTAACAATGCATAATTAAGCCGTCACCTCATCTGATTGGTTTTCCTCTCTCTTATCGTAGCCAAAGCCAGTCACGGACCTCGTTCAGTGGATCATTTGGTTAAAGCCACCCCCAATTTGGGGAACACAACAGAAATAATATAAAGAGCACGAAATTAAAAAAAGCCCTGCTCAAAATGTCTGCATTGGAGGAACTTGACCTTGAATCAAGAATGGAGATGATCCATAGACAACATCGCGAAGATGAAATCCGAATTAACGCAAAGATCGATGCTGAAATTGAAAAGTACATTGACAACCCAATCTTGGGTGTTCAATTCAAGAGTCCGTTCCTTAGTCGCCCTTCAAACCCTTCGCTGTTTTTCATTGTTCCCAATGAATTTGCAGAGCGGTTCTGTTACTATGGATTTTCGCCTTTGCTAAAAAACTTGTTTGGTCAAGTTTTGGGGTTGACCACTCACTCCTATGGGATGGATGGAAAACTGACTGGAGAATCAAACAACTCTGCTGTCAACCAATTGAAGCTGAACTTTGATTTCGCTACCTATTTCACTCCAATCCTTGGCGCCATCGTCTCTGATTCTTTCTTGGACAAGTACAAGACGATCATGCTCTTCAGTTCCTTGTATATGGTTGGTATGTATTTGCTTTCATTCGGAACAAACCCACACATTTTAGGCTTTAGCCAAGTCTTTGCCCCAATTACTTCTGCAACTCCAATGAACGATACTGTTGCGCAGTCTGGAGTTCAATTTATCGCCGAAGCAAATGTATCCCACGTTAACCCTTCTATCATCTACAGTGCTCTTGTGCTTTTGGCTCTTGGAACTGGTGGTATCAAAGCCTGTGTTTCTGCTCACGGTGGTGATCAATTCTTGGAAAAACAAACCTGGGGATTAAACCAGTTTTATTCCATCTTTTATATTGCCATTAACACTGGTGCCATGATTTCTGGATTCGTCACTCCTAATGTAAAAAAACAAAACTGCTTTGGTGTCGAAGGTGATTGCTACAGTAATGCGTTCTTTATCTGTGCTGCTGTATTTACTTTTGCGTACATTATCTTTGGGATTGGTGTTCGCTACTACCGTGTTGTTCCACCAGCTGGCAGATTCATTATTTGGGATTTGTTATGTGCTGGATTTACCCGCCTCTTCAGAGGAGAAGAATACGCTCAAAGCGTGTATGGAAAGGCTCTACTTGTTGAAGCAGCTGATTTGGCTAAAGTATTGATTGCTATTTTGCCAACTCCTATCTTCTGGATGGGTTTCAACCAAAACTCTAATGTCTGGCAAGATTCAACTGACAGATTGGGAGTCAGCGTCATGAACTCTGAAACTTTGAATTCTGTTGTGAATCCAATCTTTATTGTTCTCCTTGCACCAATTTTCAATGCTTACATTTACCCGCTGATCCCTAAGAAATACGGGCTTTTGCACCGTATGTGTGTTGGCTACTTGTTTGCTGCTGTTTCCTTTATTGCTTGTGCTTTGATTGAAAACTATGTTGAAGACAGATGTACTATTGACAAGACGCTGCAAAAGAATGATTACTACTTTGGTAAATGTGCTTATCCACAGTTGGACAATTTGATTTGGGCTATTCCATACTTTTTGATTACTTGCGGTGAAGTTCTTGTCTCCATTTCTGGCTTGAACTTTATGTACGAAGAAGTTGGCAAGAGAACAAAGTCGTCATCCTTGGCATTGTGGTTGCTAACTTCATCTCTCGGATCATTCATCGCAGGAAGATTGTTGAAAATTGTTGACCCAACGCTCAAATCTGAAGGTGGAAATTCGTACGTTTACTTTTACTATCTCTGTGCAGGTATCATCATGGGTGCATTCGTTTTGCAATGCATTTTAGCTTGGTTTTATGTACCAAAAGCCCAACGTGTTGGCAATGATGTGGAAAATGTTGAAATTGAAAAAGAAAAGGCATAGATATATTGTGAAATAAATTACCTTTGTAATATCTGATCCGTGTACGAAACGTTTTGTAACTTTCCAGGCTCTGGGTATGTGAAAGGGACATTCAAAATTACCAATAACAAATAATTTATTAATCCCAACCATCATCATCGTCATCTTCGTCTACATTAATATGAAATACCTTGATCACTTTCACTAGCTTCAACAGCAGCCCTTCTCATCAAAATGGCAGCAACATCACCAGACTCGTTAATCTTTTTCTTTTCTTTCTGTGACAGTTCAGGCACAGCAGTCTTTTTTAATACAAACTATATTAGTTGGGGTTACTTGTTTGCTTCTGATATCGCCCAAGAACCCATTGATGTTTGAGGATGCTTCTGATGAGGGTGATGCTACACCTGGTGCTACACCTGGTGTTGCGGGAGTTGCTGGCACTGGACTTGCAACTGGTGGTGGTGGAGGTCCTCCGAGCATTGCAGGCGGTCTATAATTAGCATCAACTACGGTGGTGGAGGCGGTGGTGCAGCTTTTGGCGGAGGAGCAGCTTTAAATGCATTGCTTGCAGGGCTAGCCATATTTGGTGTGGATGGTGTATCGGCTTTAACCCTTTCTCTCCCAGTTTTGGCTGTGCTTGTAAACATTCCAGGCGATTTTGGAGCATTGTCGATAGGCTGATCCTCTCTATCCAGCGTAACCGATAGTCTTCTCATATCCGTACTATGCTTGACTCTTCTCTTTGCCTTCTTGCTATTTTGATCCTTTTGAAGTAAAATCTTCCATTCTTCTACAAAGAATTCTGGATACGAAAACAGCTTCATACATGAAATACCGTCTGTTCTGAATTGATCAAGCACTTCTAATGGCGGAACTGGAGGACAAGACTCTAGATACATTGTCACAAACGCAGGTTTCGATTTTGGGACAAACACGTTGCTTGTAATAAAATGCTGTGATTTCCAGCAATTTCCTTGATTAAACCAACCATACGTTCTCTATTTATTGGTTTTACTTCTTGCGATACCCCTTTTTGAAAGTCGTTGATCTTGTCGCCTATCAAATCCAGTTTGGTTTGTAAATGATTGATTCTGTTTGATATTCTGATTGTGTGGTTTGCCAAATCTAATATTATGTAGTATTTACCTACAAATAGCTCGCTGGCGTGCGATGAAAAGTCTGATAGTTGATCCAATAGTCTAGTTAGTTGCATGAAAGGCACCTTTTGTTATTTCGGCAGTACTTTTTTCAATGCAAACAAGTACGGCGGATCAACGCCTACTCCTGAATTATCCAGCTCCGGGATATTTAGTGATATCGGCCCTGCTGGAATTACTCTGTGAGGGAACGCCATTTACAAAAAAGTTTAGACGCGTTTTTCCTTTTTAGCTTGACTCAAACGATAAAATTGATCTACATTATGAAAATATATTAAAACAAAATGGAATTATAATAGCTTACTCTGCGTTAGAATCTCCGCTAATATCGTTTTGGCCGGAATCTGCAGGCGATTCATATTCGTCAGTTTTTTGATATTTCTGGAATCGCTCGCCAGTCTTGAATTGCTTGATCAGCTCAGCTTCAGCTTCACTATTAGATATCGCTTTAGTTTTAGCTTCAATCCTAATATGCTTTGCCCATTCAATACCACATCGCTACATTAATTAATTCTTACGTTGCATAGACTTCTTGCGCCTGTAGGGCCTTTTCTCCATTGAGCTGTTTTATGGCATTTGCACCACAAGCACTCGCCAAGTGAAGCGGTATGCTGTGCTACTTTACGTTTCTTGCCCATCTTTGGTTTTTTGTCAATCTTCTTTGGTTTATTGATTGCTCTATTCATCCTGTTCATTCTCCTTATCAACGATGACGAATTGATTTTGTGCACCGCAGGTTGAAGAGTATATCCGTATTCAGGCGCAGGCTGCTCTACTATCTCGATCGAGAATGTGATGCCCATCATATTGCGGATCATGCCAGATGGATGCGGGGGGTTTTTTCTTGGAGCCATGATAGATTAATTAATTGGGGTGGAAGTTTTAAGAAAGAAGCTTCTGAAACTTTTTCCCTGCAGCGCAATTTGATTGGCTGAGGTCAGTGCCCGTACTCTGGGGTGTGGCTAGTTTTTGTAATTCGCCAAAAACAGAGATAACGTTAACGGGCTGTTACAAGTAAATTAGTATTCTGGCGTGGTGGGATTGATTGTTTTCAAGCAGATAGTTCAAGAATGGCGAGATGGGATTAATTGCTGCCAATGACTCATCTTGGGAACAGACTTGATTTTTCCCAAGATGAAACATCCAAAGCATGACTGTGAACACAGGATTTACAGGTGCGTATTCAAACAAACAAGTCGCATGACTAATTGATGTCATTTGATTGAAGCTAAATTAAACTCGGTCCTTATCCATCTGGATATTCGCAAGACTAATAGCATGAAACAGTGTCCTAATATAGAAACGTAAAGATGAACCTTGGAGATTTAAAGAGCTCTTGGTACTCGAAGAAACGTTAAATTCCTAATTTATTCGCCAGATCCCTCTTTTGCAGATGAGCTTTGATGAGCAGCTTTCTAATATCTTGCATCTTTTCCATATGCTCATTCACAACACAGGTAAATTCCTAAATCAAATGAAAAATACATCCGCAACTTCTTTAAATTCCACCAAATCATCCACTGGAACAGACTGAAACAACCCTTCATTTTCTGGATCAATTCCTTCTAGTATACGATCAAGAGAAAGTAAATCGCGATGCAAGTGTCCTTCAATTTCAACTTGCCTCATCAGCTCTCTCGACAGCAAATCCACAATCCTTGATTTCAAAGTCTTTTTTATCGATTCAATGTATCTACAATCCTCTAATTTTTCTGGAATCTGCCAAATATCTAATGAGTAAAAACCTACCTTCGATTTTGATGTTGTTGTACGGATCTTCATCGGGATTCTTTCTCTTTTTCACTATTGCTTTTCGTTTTCCAAATGGCTGGATCTATATTAATTTATAGTACGTCTTGGTCTTCATCTGGCGGGGTTAGTGGCCATAGGGATGGTCTTGATATTATGTCTGTTCCTGGTAGTAGAGCTACTCGCAGCTTGTTGCCTCTGTTGTTGGGTCTGTACAAGTGGGACAAGTCTATTTCTTTTGATTCAGTTTTAGTTTCAGTCATTTTCTGAAAAAAATGTTTTCTGAATTTGTGGAGTAGTCTGGTATCTATTCAATGCAGCTGCATCAATTGAAACTAACCTTTCTCGAATGGAAACACAGTAATATGAAAACACGGTAATATGGAAACACCAGCATAATAAGTGTGTAGAATGCAAGTTTATTGAACAATAATTCTCGGTATCTCCATTGCAGTTCTATTAAACAGTTCCACATTGCCAGTTTCCCTTGTAATTTCTGCAACAAGATCTATCTTATCGATACTCGGGAGTTGGCTGGGCGACAGCATGGATAAAGCTGGTTGGTAAAGTAGGTAAATGCTGGCTGCAAGTGAGAATGCAAGGAACATTGAGATTATAATGATGAGCTGGATGTTGTTCATTGGGTGATTCAGAGTGTGTTGTTTTTATAGAGTAGCTGTCAAAGTCAGCAGTTATCGGGTGTGCAAATCAAGTAGGAATAAAACCAACGCTATCTCATGAATAATGCGATCCAAGTGTCATAAAGCACTTTCGGGTAACAGTGATCTACAGATTTCTCTTTCGATTGTAACAGGTTTAAAAAGACTCGATAGCGATAGTAGCATCTCGATAAGCTTTTGATGCATCTCCAATCTCTGTTAGCGAGGCGTCAAAGTCAGTTGCATGAAAATTGCAAACCCAAAGTGATAGCCTTTGGATAGTCTTTTGATTATCGGTTTATGCAAGATAACCTATCTCTTCATCGGATCATACACGGTAAACCTATTCTCTTCATCGGATCATACTGCTTAAGCGATCAAGCACAATTAAGTATTTTCAAGAGATATTTCACAGTAAAGCATATTTTCATAATCTTTGGTTTATTTTTTGAATATCTGCGGGGTAGAATTATTTCCTGATGGCAATTTCCACTATTCAAAATGGGATACACTGAAAAATAATCTTTTTTCATTTTAACAATCACAAGGAGGACGGCGATAAAAGAAAATTTCCTTTTTTGAAGATTTTCTTTTAAAGATATGCGATTGCGTGATTTAGTCTGTTGTTTAGTTCAACTAGAGAATTTCAGCTCTCTCTGTATTCCCATCCCGCATTTCCTTTAGATTTTTGGCTAAAAACAATTAATCCTTGCTCAATGATAATTTTGTTGAACGTTTAACCGCACGTTTTCGCTGGGGGTAATCAGGTCCCAGGTTCCTTCGATTAAATTTCAACCAATCAGATTGAGGAGTGTCTTTTACAGCACAGACCACGTTCTCCAGATATTTGCAATTAATTAGTAGTTTGTGCTGGGAATAGCCTTTCTTTTTCGAGTTTAAAAGCAAAATTATTAAACGATAATGTAGATAAGCCGCCTGGCATTCTGTTCCTTGAAGCAATGTTTTCTAGGTTAATTATGGTGATGAGTGGCACTCCCACTTTAAGCCTGTGGTTCCTGTGGATGACTATTTAATCCCACCTTATTTGCAAGATTTATCGTTATGGCACCAAGAAAAGTCACTCCAGTATCGCAGCAACAGCTAAAGTCTCTCAAAGGCATCACATTTTCATTTGACCTGTCACCTGCTGGAACAACCATCATCAAGGCCGATACTTACTTGCCTCCAATCGAACCTATTTCTCCTCCGCCTTCTCCATCGTCAACTACTACTTGCGTAGCACCCAATCCAACCTACAGTCTAAAACCAAACGTACACCGCATTACCGTAGAAAGTCTGCTAAACAGGCTCGATACTAGCGACGAAGCTACCGAGGTTGGTTCTGTTAGATCTCCTACACTCGCTAAATGCGAAATCATTATCCCGTTGAAGCGGGAATCGGGTGTCGGACGTAAACGTAAATTATCTTATGCTCCTTCTGCAAACAATTGCGGCTGGTGTCAATCCAACAAGACTGCCCAGTGGAGAAAGGGCCCACAGGGATCGAGAACGTTATGCAATGCGTGTGGATTGGAGTGGGCAAAGCAAGTTAGACAAGCTGCTACACGCTACTCTGTTTCTCTCAAAGAAGCAGAACATAGACTGGTTTCCAATCCAGAACTCATTCGCATTGTAACTAATTGATTTCCTTTTTTCAAAAATGTAAAATAAAAAAGCACATATTTATTCCCCTGTATTCCTTGTCTATTTCTAATTATCCGGATTTACTGTTTTGGATTTACTGTTTCACTGTCAATTCCTGGATTTACTTTATCCCTAACAGCCAATTATTTTCATTTCTGGCTAATTTCATCTCTTGCATGTATATTAAATTGGCCGCACTTGAACCTTGTGATACAATACAAAACTGATTATTACCCTCAAGAAAATATGAATCCTGAACGGGATATGAATCCGATCACCCAGCAGCCGTCATATCCACTGCTGCTAAAAGTAAACCGGATTCAAATCTCTCTGAATTTACTTGTGAAAATACGGCTTATTTCAAATGGGGAAGTACCCGTACAGACCGCTGGGTGAAAATATTTTTCTCTTAGTATTATTGTAGATATGGCTCCAAGGAAACAAAAGCCATTGGCACAAGATATAGTAAAGAACACCAGAGGAATAACATTTTCATTCCAGCTGCAACAAGAACACACTCCGGCCTCATCTCCCTCAGTTACACCAGTCTCTTCCCCCAAAGAAGAAACTGAATACAATCTAGCAGTCAATGTACATACAATCACATCAACATCATTATTGAATAGACTTCAAAATGAACCAGAATCAAAGCCTCGTAAACGAAAGATTACACAGTCGACATCACAACCTGGTGAGTGTCAATGGTGTTTTACAAAGAAAACAGCGCAATGGCGAAAGGGCCCGACGGGTGCTCGCGGGTTATGCAACGTAACTAACACTAACGATAGAGATGTGGGATTGAATGGGCAAAGCAGATCAAGCAAGAAGCGAAACAGTTTGGCATAACTAATAGCGAAGCGGAACAGCGGTTAGTCGGGACTTATCGTACAAGCGAAAGATTTATTAGGTTCTCAAAAGAACATTTGGAGAATAGTGATAGTTTAGATCAAGTTTTTTAAATAGAGTTTTTTTATTATTTTATTTCCATATTTGCTTTAATTACTGGGCTTTTTGATTTGGTCAGACGATCTTTGCAGTTACTCCACTCTCCAAATTACACTGGGACTTTCATATAGTCTTGTGTTACCGTGGATCAGATGATGCTTCAACTTACTTGCACATCCAGCTGCATGGAAATTGGGTTTGAATTCTATTACTCTTAATATACCTGATGTCATTATGATAATGCCATTATCTGAGCACAATCAATCCAAAACGAGACCACTAGTTTGGCTTTTACTATGGAGTGTGGTAAGGGCATGTTCAAAGTGACCACGCTTGAATGAAATAGAAATACGACCCCAACTTGAATGCGGATGGATATTCTACACCGCATTGGAATCAAGAACACACCAGGTTGAATTAGATCTTGTCCCACCAGATGGCTTTGACGACGTGGCATTTTTTTCTCCAAATTAAAAAAAGCAGAATGGAACAACAGATAAAAACATTGCTATTAATCACAACATTCAATTATTTACTCGGCATAATATACAACAAAATCAATATACTCAAGTGGCGCCACTACTATTCCCCGCTTGTCGTATCTATTCCATTCATACTCACTAATAATATTCCTAGCTTTGCGCTGATACTGTCACTGGGGTACTTGTCTTATTACTTGATCAAATACAATGCGCATGCGTACTGGATGCCTTGTATCGTCTATCTGCTCTGTGCTGGTGGCATGCTGATGGGTTGCTGGTCAGATTTCGTCGTTAAATTGGGTCTAGTCCATGTCATCAAGAAAATCATTGGCTTCTGCTGGAATGTATACGATGCCGGCGAACCAGTATTTCACTTGGAGATCAAGGACCTCTCAGAAAGCCATGAACTAATAGAAACAAAAACTAGACCGAGAAACGTTAATGAAAAAGAAGTGATTTATGATCTCCCTAGATGTAGAGAGTATCTCGGGTATTTGTTTTTCTTTCCTTCGTTCTATTTCGGGCCTTCACTCACATTTAATCAGTACAGGAAATCTATAGAAAAAAAGTCTGTTTCGTTTGTTATTCCAATCATCGAAACGTTTTTCACTTTGTTGGCTGCTTGCTTGTTTCTTATTAAATTTGGCAAAGGATCACTAGGGTATGTGCTGGTTGGTGGACTGGTAGTTAGAATCGGGATGTTTGTGTTTTACAAAGCGAGCGAAGGTGTGATGATTTTGTGTGGAGTAGAAAGCGATGAGCCTGTGGATCGTATTGGGTTCTTTACAAACACTTATTTATACGGGCCACTGTTTTCCGGATCATTAGCACTAGTGAATGAAATCAAATTCCAAAACAGGATAGCCAATTATGTGTTCAGGGAGCTATATTTAAACTACTGTTTCTATTCTGTAGTTTACCCTGGCTTTGATGGATATTCTGGAATCTATTTCGTTGGCCATTTCTTGGTGTTTGGGCTCTTGATCTGGAGACTGGTGAACCATGGCGAAAAGAGCGCTAGTACCGGTATTGAATGGGTCTGTAAAAAATTAATATCTCTATAAACATTATTTTATTTGGTTCAATGTCTGTGTGATCATTCTGCATGTGAATTTCACGGGCCAGAGTTTCCCAATGTCTTCATTAGCTTGCTGCAAAGGATTCGTTGACAGGTTTATTTCACTAACAAAGCGGTACACCGGTAGGCCAAGAGCAGCTAATTAGCGGAATAAAGTGCTACGTTAGCGAACCAAAGGAGCACAACAAAAAGGCGATTATCCTAGCTACAGATGTATTTGGATTCAAAGTGCCAAATATTAGACTAATGGCCGATGCGTACGCTAACCTGGGCTACTACTGCATCGTCCCAGACTTTTTCAATGATACACAACCACCTGCGGATATGATGGGAGACTTGAACAGTTTGGAGGATAAATCAACCACGTTTAGACAGAAATTGAGCACTTATGGACGAATGGTATATCATTTCCCAAAATTCCTTTTATTGAATTCGCAGCGACATTCAGTTGGAATGGTGAAGCAGCTTATTCCACATTTAAGAGAAACCAACGCAAAAATTGGTGTGCATGGTACCTTTTACTTATTCAGGGTTCTGCTGGGGAGGGCTAGTTTCTGTTTACATTGCTCATGAAGAAATCGTAGATGCGTGTGTAGCTTGCCATGCAGGTAAGCAATACTAACCAGGCATCTTGAGTGTGCCAAAAGATATACAAAAAATCAAGACTCCGGCATTCTTTATCAACGCTGAAATCGATAATCTCTTATCTGTTGAACAAGCAAAGCAAATTGAAACTGTAATGAAAGATAAACAGGGTGGAGCGAAACTCTATCCTGGTGTCAAGCATGGGTTTGCGGTTAGAGGTGACGAGAATGACGAGCATGTTCGTGCACAGCGAGCTGAAGCTTATGACGACGCAGTTGCTTTCTTTAAACAATACTTGGAATAAAGTGTCTGTTATTTCTATTGTGGTTTATCGATTGGTTAATACTGCAACTCTATAGTATGAGGAACCCTGCTCATTGGAAATATGGATCTCAAAGGTTATTCTTTCATTCATAAGTGGTAGAAACAACCAATATCACTCAATGATGGATAACTTGAAACAGAATAAAAAATCTATTCACTCTATAAAATCAAACATTGTCATTTACCGGTTTGGAACTTTGTTAATAAACATTACCTTTTTACAGCTTTTGACTTTGCAGAAGTACCTTTCGATATCGAGGAGGAAATATAGTGCGAAGAAGCAGAGATAATTCCGTAAATCTTGGAGGTCAAGTATGTGTGACAGGAAATACTGAAAAACATGTATGGAATCGCGTTTGTGTATCCAAAATCGTTTCCCAGAGCATACGTGTAGTTTTGCAGAATAAAAGGGATTCCATATAGCCCGAATGCTCCAAATTGAGCGATAATGTAGTATTTCAAATTCGGATCGACGCTGTTCACGTTTGCCTTTGCATCATTTTGAGCCATTTGAAACTTTAATAGTTTAACTGCAACCAGGATCGGAACTATAGTATTGTACAGGAAAGTGAATAGTATCCACAGTACTGACAGTTCCTGCCAATTTCCAATTGCAATCAAGATTGGAATGGAATAGGTTGGCGGACCAACATTCAAAATGTACATTCCCCCATAAGAAGATCCGAAAAAGGCGATATGCAAGCACACAATAACTACAATATTGACCCATTTTGCAAGGTTCTTTTTTTTGTGGAAAAGAACATTGGAAACCAAATAAGAGGTGAGAATGCAGTCAAGCAGAGTTCCAATTCCAAGAGTCAAAAAACATATGCTTGAGACAATTCCTCTCTGTACTGGAGTTACTACCCACGACCAATACATTATGCTTGAAACATAATACCCAAAGTAGAATATCTGTGCAACAAAGTTGATGTTTTTGGCCATTTGCGTCTTCTTTGACTTTGATACCACTTTCCATGTTCTGTAAATCATAAATAACCCGACAATTAACGACCCAATGGCAAATATGAGAGCTATACAATCTCCAGCTGTGTGGAACGTTGGAACTACGAGCGCATGTGGAGCGTACTTGACCCAGCTGAAAAACATTGAAGCACCGGCTACTGTGTACTGTTGGGTGCTAATATTGCCCAGGAATAGTGAATTGTACGTGGAAAGTTGAGCATTGAGATTGATAGTTTCAGAGATGCCTGTGCAGCCTGGGTTTGTATAATAAGTAAAAGTTGAAGCACTACTTGAGCATTTGTAGTGGCCATCATAACAAATATCATCATTCGGTTTGAAATAAGCAGCTTTGTATCCTTCCAGTATCGATGAATTCGAAAAATCGTTTGATATCAGGTAGCAGTATTGCAGCCCATTAGCAACTTTTGGGACTGCATCCAATGCATATCCACCAGTATAGAATAAGGTGTAACCGCTGTAATATGGAGCTGAATCTGCAAAATCTAGCGAGCCCAAGCAAGTTTGCCCTGGCAGCGGAACAAACTCTGCCCCAGGACTACCAACTGTTGATTGAGTAGAATGAAATCTGTAATACGGTGCCCATGTTTCATTCATAAATGGGAGCCATGGTAAAAAATCGAACGCGTATTGAGTATCAAAGACATAGATATTATCTGGTGGTCCCTGGCAATTGTTGCTAAAGTATTCCCCTTCTACAAGCAAGAGTGCGTTTGCAAGTCCTAGTAAGATTATGCTGTCCAAAAACATTGGGCAAAACTTTTAGAGGGGAAAACGTCATTTCAACACCCGTTCCTCCAATGACTTGTTTTTTCCATTGTAATATACAACAATGAATTCCAGTTAGATTCTCCCTACTTGGACATCTGCAATAACAAAATACATTGGGTCTGTTCAACAATAAGCAAAACAATATATTTTTCAAAATTACTTTAAAATTCTCCTTCGGCGGTTTCCCTAAGTTAAATCTGAAATACCTCTTTTCAGTTAGGGTGGTAGTAGAGGCACTGGTTTCCTCTTTTGCCTTTGAGGTTCGATAAGAGCTGACGAGGATTCCATAAATCTTTGCTCTGAAGAAAGTATGGCACGACATGGCAAAGAACAAGAATGGGAGTGTGTTTTCGCTGTCATTTCCCAAAGCAGTAGAGTATTTTTGGAAAGCCAATGCAGACAAGTACATGGCAACTACTGCAAATTGCGCGGCAAAGTAATATTTCAAGTAGGGGTCATATTCAAAGACAAACTTTCCTCCTTTGTCGTTCTGAGCATTGAGTGCCCTCCTAGCAACAATGAGTGGGACAAGAGTGTTGTAAAAGAAGGTAAAGAACACCCAGATAACCGACATCTTTTGCAGATTGAGAAAAGTTCCAAGGAATGGGACGCTGACAGTCTTTGGGAACATGTTCAGTATATATGTTCCCAAATAGCTGGTTCCAAATGTACTGATATGTATCAAAATAATGGCAGAGATGCTGATATATTTCACTCTTTGGCTGTTTTCAAACATCAACTCGCTGACCAAACTGGACGTTACAATACAGTCAAAGACAGTTGCAAATCCAAGTGTAATGAAACAAACCATGGCTAGCCTAGCTCTAGTTACTGACGAGCTTGAGAACGTCAAGTAAAAGATACTTCCCAAATAGTACCCAAAATAAAAAGATTGTGCCAAGCAGTTGACCATTTTAATAAAGTGCCGTTCTTTTGCTGTGCGCAAAGCTCTGTACGTCTTGTGAATCATGTATAGCCCAATGAATAAAGGTAAAACCGAGACGACCAGGACAAACACATCTCCAAAGGAATTGGCAGAAAGAATGTTGAACGTTCGTGGAGTATATCTTGTCCAACTGAAAAACAACGAAGCACCTTTTACAGTCAAGTATTGCGTGCTGATATTCCCCAATAGAGCTGACTCAACACCAGTATAAGCTGGAGACATCGGAATGATTTCGCTGACACCAGTACACTCTTGATCGCTATAATAAATAAAATTTCCTTCTGGCAGGCATTTGTAGTGGTTATCATGGCAGATGTTGTTGTCTGGAATAAAGTACGCACTTTTATATCCGTTTAGTATTGAATTATCCGCAAAGTTGTTGGACACGAGGTAGCAATACTGTTTACCATTCGCAGAATATGGAATAGCGTCAAGAGAGTATCCGCCAGTATACAATCGAATATACCCGCTCCAGTAAGGCTGGGAGGTGAGAAAAGAGAGAGATCCAATGCAATTTTGACCAGGAATCGGGACGAATTCAGCTCCAGGACTTCCCAGATTGATTTCTGAAGAATGGAATTTAAAGTATGGCGGCCAGGTTTCGCTACCTGGAGTGCTGGAATAGTCAAACGCGTGAGCAGTGTCAAAAACGTAAATGTTTGTTGGCGGTCCACTACAGCTTTTTGTAGTGTATTGGCCTTCGACGACCAATAACGATGCAACGGCAGTTACCAATACCGATCGAGCAAGTACCATTTCAAAGATAACTCTGTCCACGTCATCTTTATGTTTTTATGCAACGCGAGGCATATCTAAACTGAAATAGAAAAAAATGGAAGAATCGATGATTGGTTCTATTTGCCATTAATTCGCTAGTGCTCATATTTGTAAGACTCTCTATTCATTTGTAGGTTAGCTTATCCTGCCTTTTGATTGATTTGGATGGGGTAGTACTGCTAGCGCAAATCTTGTTGGAAACATAATGCGATGAAGCGGATATTATACCAAAGATTTTGGATGTTAGAAAGGTATGAAAAGCCATCCCACAAAAACAATATGGAATAGCATTTTGGTATCCGAAATCACTTCCTAGCGCATATGTGTAATTCTGCAAGACGAACGCAGTCGCATACATACCAAAAGCAACAAACTGACACGCAATATAGTATTTCAGGTTCGGATCCACTTTGTTCATCTCTCGTTTGCTATCTTTATCCAGTGCCTGGATTCTAATCAATTTCAACCCAACCAGAATCGGCACAGTGGTATTGTAGATGAATGTGAATAGGATCCAAAATACAGATAGCTTTTGCCATTCGCCCATGGAAACCAAAAGTGGAATCGGATATGTAGGTGGACCGATATTTAAAATGTACATCCCGCCGTAGCTAGATCCAAAGGTAGCAATGTGCAGCGATACGATAAAAATTACATTAATGCACTGCACTATTTTCTTTTTCCTTTCAAACAGCACATCTGACACCAGAAAAGAAGTCAATATACAGTCCAGCAAGGTGCCAACACCAAGGGTAACAAAAGATGCTGTTGAAAGAACAGCTTGTTGATATTGGGTGACGACCGTACACCAATACACGACACTACCAATGTAGTATCCAAGGAAGCATATCTGCGCGATAAAGTTGATTAACTTTGCAGTCAGTTTACCTTTAGCATTTCGAAGGTTTGTAAAAGTTTTGTACAGCATGATTAGGCCGATAACTAACGATGAAACTGCAAATATCAACGCACACCAGTCACCAACAGTTGTCATCCTTGGAACTCCTAAAGCGTGCGGGACATTTTTCATCCAACTGAAAAACAGTGTAGCTGCTTGCACGGTATACAGCTGTGAGCTGATGTTGCCCAAGAATCGCGTTGGAGTTTGCAACAGCTGGGTCGATAGTACGATTGATTCAGCAGCCCCACTGCATCCCAAGTCACTGTAATATGTAAATACACCACCAGTTGAGCAGCCGTAGTGGTCATCATAGCATGCGTTATCACTTGGTCTGAAATAAGCTGCTTTGTATCCGTTTAAATTCGATGAATTTGAAAAGTCATTTGAAGTTAGAAAACAGTATTGCAGCCCATTGGCAACTTGTGGTATAGTATCTAATCCATATCCTCCAGTATAGAACAATGTATATCCGCTATAGTAAGGACTAGAGCGAGCATAATCAAGTGAAATAAAACACGTTTGGCCAGGAGCTACAACAAATACAGATCCGGGACTACCTACTGTAGCTTCAATAGAATGGAATTTATAGTATGGAGGCCAAGTTTCATTTAGTGATGGAAACCATGGTAAAAAGCTGTACGCGTAGTTGGTTTCGAAAACATAGATATTGTCCGGTGGTCCGCTGCAGTAGTTGTCGAGATATTGGACTTCTACTAACAAGAGGGCATTTGTTACTACCATGAGATAGTTTAGTAGGACCATTGTAAAGTAAAATGATATGAACGTCATCGTTCGTCAGTAAAGACGGAAGGGAATCTTTGCAATCCAAACACATGTCAGAGCCGATCCTTGATCCAGAAGGAATCATGAAATGAACTCTTTATTAAATTACTTTTTCGTTAGTTTGTAGACAAAATACTCGAACCCTTCGTCACTATTAAGCGGAAAGATTTCCAAATCAAAATAATCAACATTGAAAAACATTCGTCGGAAATGCGGCTGACAGAATGTAATTTGGTAAAAACTGCATTTTGGTTTAAGAATAAAGTGGACTTGATTCATGTAAGCTTGAATTTCATTAATGATTTCCGGCTCTGGATCCCACTTGTCGTATTTTTTCGTCAGTAGTGCATCCATAGTGCCTGAATAAGGATAAAAGTACCTTTGTCGAGACAAATATCAATCGATTCTTTTTCAAACAATAAATCCAATTTGAATATATCTCCAGTGAGCCATTCCATCCTTGAATCTCTATTTTTCATCATTTCAATAACAGTTGGTGAGTAATCAACATTGATTTGGTTGGTGTATCCATCATCGTACATTTCCGTCGATAAATTTGAATTCCCACATCCCAAATGCACAATTTTGTCTTGCTTTTTAACATGCTCATTAATGAATGGTTGAATAAAGGCATAAGATTTGAACCAATCAAAGGAGAGCGAATCGATTTTATAACGCGTTTCCCAGTATTCGTATGTTCCATACTCTACGTTTGTCGTCCTGCTGTACAGCTGCTTCATTTGTTGTTCAATTTCGTCCTGCCTGTCTTGCATTTTTTCAAAAAGAAAAATGAACGGTCCAATTTCGCTTCCAGATGAAGAGCAGCAACAGCCAGTAAACAAGTACGATACGACAATTAAAATACCTATACAATTTCTCGCACCACTCTGTTATGCGCTTGGAGGTATTTCCGGAACGCTGATTTTGATTTTTGAGACTTCCAACGATTACGCCAGATTCCATGCTTACCAATCACTGCTGCTATTTGTACCATTACTGGTAACTGATTTTAATGTAGATTGTAATTATTATTATCGGGTTGATCAGCACGATTCTTAGTGATATTTTATTGTTTGGTTACGTTTGCTCGAGTTTGTTTTTGGCTTATCAAGCGTATTTGAATTCGGATGCTCTTTTTAGATTTAAAGTGCCAGTGTTGGGTGATTATGCTTCAAAATGGACTGATTCGGAATAAAATGTATATTTTACCTTGAATTGGCCAGTGTTGCGGATGTGCACGGAGGGCATTAGGCGATATTGATTTAGATACGCAACTATGAATGCATAATCGTAGTTTTGGCAAGTACTATGCCGCAGTTCTTTGCCAACAACGCACTAAAGATACTCCATGTTTCCTGCAGCTGATTACACTTATCCGTAGGACTATTTCGGGTTGAATTATGCCAATTCCCAAGCTTCCTTGTAGGCCGTCAAACCCGACGGAATCCGAACGTGTATTAAAAACAAATTTTTGCAATCAAAAACATGACGTCTATTGCATGCTGCACAGGTTTTATTGATTCGTATTTGTCGCTAATATAGTGGTACTCCTGCTGGAAATGAAGAAATAATCAATGGGATCAAGTGCTATGTCGCTACTCCAACCAACCCAAACTCACATGCAGTTATCATCGCGACCGATATTTTCGGTTACACTCTTGCTAATGCTCGTTTAACTGCTGATTCGTTTGCCAAGGAAGGATACTTTTGCGTTGTCCCTGATTTATTTAATGGCACTGAACCTCCAGCCGATCTTATGGCCAATTTTGATCATTTAATGACCAAGTACGTTCTTTTAATATCCAGGACTTGTACTTATTATCAGAAAACAGTTGCATTTCTAAGGCTGTCGCTGTACGGCCCTCCATTCATACTTTTCAATTCTGCTTCGTCGGGAATTAAAATTATCAAACAAATACTGCCGGAAGTTAAAAAGAATCGTGGTAAAGTTGCAGTGCAAGGTAGCGGCTTGCTTATTTTACAGGTTATTGCTGGGGAGGGAAAATCGCAGCTTTGATGGCACACGAAGAAGGAGCAGTTGACGCTACAGTTGCTGCGCATGCAGGCAAACGATATTAATATAGGTGGACTAAATTATCCTGATGATGTCGAGAAAATAGTTGTTCCGACTTTCTTTGTGAACGCGGAAATGGACCATGCGATTACGGTTGAACAAAAGGATTTAATTGCAAAGACAATGGAAAAGAAAGGCAGTAAGTTTGATTCAAAGCTATATCCTGGCGTGAAACACGGGTTTGCAGTGCGTGGAGACGAGAATGATGAAAATGTCTGCAAGCAAAGAGCGCAAGCTTTCATTGACTCTGTTTCTTTTTACAAAACCATTTTCAACCAATAAGATACTTTTTCTCAATTGGTTTTCCTTCAAAGTTGTGGCAGAGTACGGATTACAGTATTCTATTGGCGGACAGATATCATTTGATATTGTGTCTCTTGGCTGGGATAAAGGCTGACTATGGCTGTGTTTAAGTAGAAACACAAAAAGATAAAAATGGCCACTGAATCACCGCCGGAATACTCTGATATCCTTCCAGTTTACAGCCAAGTACTGCACGAGTAGCAACCATTCATTTATAAGATTCACAACCAGAATCATTCATTTGATAAAATAATCAAACTCTCCGGTTCCACAGAACCGTTGTACTACTCCAAGTACAGAAAACATATGACAGTAACATTAATACGATCTTATTCAATCGGCACAATTCCTTGGTCGTATAGTTTACGTCAAAAAGAAATGAATGGACATGAAGAAGCAACCTTGCTATCGGAATCGAATGAATTTAAATTGAGATACAACGGAATTGATATTTTGATTCGATTAGGCAAAGAACAAAGGTTTGAATTCGATGGAATGGAATATACTTGGTCAAATGATGCCGAAACTTTTCTCTTGAAGAAATCTGGTGAAATTATTGCTGAATATCGTGTATCTAATTCTACCAAGGTGCCAGGCAAGTTTCTCATCAAACAATCTGATACCGCAGGGTTGATTTTGTTTACTGGGATCGCCGTGTCAAATAATATGACTAAATCATTCCCTGCTTTTGCTCCTATCTTTGCTTAATAAACGGATACTTGTCCAAATTGTTTCGTTACCAACAGTGCTTTTTGGTTGAATAACCCCTGGGTCGCATGATAGCCCTCTGGTGGTTATAAAGAAGCAATTAGTACAAACTGTTTGATGACTCTACCAGACTATGAAGAACCGCCAGCGTATACAGATCGCCAATCAAACTTTACACTCTACGAACTAAAGAAAATCAAAGACGATGTTACCATCACCCTGAACAGCGAAACCATTTTTCATGTTCAACATCGTAGACATGTAGCTCGTATTCTAACTGGCCTTCAACTTACAGCCGCAAACAAGGGTTCATTATGGAGCATGGCTGGCTGGTCATACAATTTCAAAAAGAAAGCAACTAGCCAGCCAATCTACATTCTTGATAACTTGTACTCTCCTGAAAAGAAAGTCTACAAGGTACGATTCAATCTCTACCAAAAGAATCAGAGTGAGATTGTATTTGCAATTGTACAAGGACTGATATTCAAATGGGAATGGGAAGGGGTGGAATTGCAGTGGAAAAGAGTATTCAATAGGTTGGAATTGCTTGTTGGGGAGCAGGTTGGTGCTATGTTTGAAACAAACAAGTTTTATATTTCACCGGAAATGACAAACTTGACTGATATTGTACTAGTAACTGGATTCGCTGTTTCAAAATGGGAACCTGAATAAATGGAATATTTTGAGTTGCCAACTGATGCATTTTGTACTGTGGGTTCTTGTAAGGAATCTGTAACAACTGGCGCACACTTTTATCGACTATTCCTCTACAATATTAAACCTGAAAGTTCCACGTCGGGGACCCTGACCAGAGTTTCACAAAAGCAGCAAATTGCTCACAAAAATCTTTACAAGATGTATGAATTCATGGGGGCAGTATGTGGACGTTCGCTTATGCGAGAAGGAGTAATGAACAACGAAGCACTGTTCGGTGGTCTGCTAGGTCTACTCCTAATGCAAGGAGTAGCTTGGTACACTGAAGAAGATATTCTAATTTACATGTGGGTATTCATGAAGTACACTGCTTTCTGGTTCTTTTCAAGTATCACCATGGGTGCACTAGTTTACTTGGCCACTTTTGGTAAATACCAGCGATGCTTCCAGCCTAAATGCAGTGCTTGGCCAGCTGGACCGTACCTCAACCCGTTTGCTAGAGCATTAAGAGAAATCATTGCTTCAGTATGTTCGGTGTTGTTCCCTGTTACTGATTTCACTTGGACTGTAATTCAACATGGTGGGTACAAATACCTTGCGTTTGCAGTTTCCACTGGATATATTGCAATTGTTATTTTCAATTACTACGAAGAATGGCAGGATAACAAGAAATTAAAGAAGGAATAAATATAATACTTTTAGTTATAGATGGTGTCTGACTTGCAATACCTGTGTATAACAGAATTATTGAAAATAATGATTGCAATTGTATTTATTCATCGCCAGTTTCCCATATTTCAGCACCAAACCCAGAAGCAATCACAAAATTAGTATGTTTATGCATTTCAGGCTGCATCTCTATATTTCCTTCTTTCTTGAACGAAAACCTATTCTTCCGATGGTACATTGCAACTACTTTCTTTTCAGGATACTGCAATAGTTGCATGTCTGCGGATAAAGTAACGCCTTTCCAAGCATACGTAATCCCATCTAATTCAAACTTGTACTTTCTCCCACTAAATTCACTTCCTCTATCAAGCAAAACCTCTTTTCCTGAACTACATTCAATAATTTTGCAGTTCGAAAACTGCTTGTTATCCAATTGTAGTTTTTCAAGTACTATTGCTTGTGGGCCATCTTTGTCTAACCAACGGAACGTATATGTCCATGTTCTGTCGTACATTTTGGTTTGGATTGGGAGTTTTTGTGGTTGGTAGTTGAATTTTACATAGAACATTGCTTCGGACTTGTCTTTGTGTTTTATTATTGCATTGCGGTCACAGATGCTTTCTCTGTAGATATGGTAACATTGTGGGGTTGTTACTGCCTCATATTGGGGAGCTGATTCGTACGCAGGAGATTGATTACTTTCTGGCTTATTTCCCAACATATTGGAGGCTGAATTGGATACTTTTGGGGCATCAATTTGTATGGTTTGTACAAATTGGCTGTGTGATGCTGTGTTGAGATCACAGCCAATTTGTATGGCCAATTTGTACAATTGACCATACAAATTGATGCCCCAAAAGTAGCCCATTCAAAAAATGATTGTGGGAGAAGAGAACAGTGATTCACCACCCAACTACGGCAGCCAATCCGACTCACCTGGATACTCACAAGTAACAACAACTCAATGGTTCCACATATACAGAGAGCATATTTTCGACAGAAACGCATACATAAAACACAAAGACAAATCAGAAACAAAGTTTTTCGTACATTTCCACTATACAGCCCCAAAGCAATACAATATCCAAGTAGTAGTCCGACCATGGATATACGAATTCCATTGGATAGACAAATCAGGTCCAATTGCAATGTCAATCGAACCATATTTGCAAAAAACCAAGCAATTCCCAGATTTCATAATCAAGGATAATTCCAGTCAGACACAATTCATTATTGACAGAGGATCAACTTTTGGCAGAAAGTACAAGTTTGGATTGGCAGGAATAGAGTATTGCTGGAGAGGAGTTACACTCTCGGCTAATTTGGAATTGTTGAGGTACCCAGAGAAAAAGGTTGTTGCTGTCTATCATCGACGAAATAGGTTTTCGTTCAAGAAGGAAGGACGCATGGCTGTTGAGCCAGAGGTTTATGATATTGTTAATATGGTCATTTGTACAGGTGTTGCTGCTGAGATATGGGAATATGGAGATGAGGATGATCTTGCATAGTCCTGTATATATGCGGCAAATTGGTTGGTTCAATGAATTGTGACAATAAATCGCTGTAATAGCTTGTAGACAATAAATCTATACCAATCTCATCAAAACTTTTAATATTTTATTGTTGGTGATGCAGTACTCAGGGATCAGAGTTTGATATCTACTGTATCTTAATTGTTATCAGTATTACCCGAATGTTACTAACACTTTCTACTACAGAGTGCTGGAGTGTGGTCCTTTGAAAGCCAAATACTCTGAAATACTTGATTACCAAATAGTCTGTAGTTTGAAACAACAAATTCTCTTAATTTAGGTAATGAAAACACTCCACACATTGTCTAATTGGAATTGGGATGACGTTTTTCTCTCCAAATCTTTGCCAAATGTCTTTGGACAGCATAATCTTACTAGGACTTGCAAACGCACTCTTGCTTGTAGAAGGGGAATACTTTAGCAACAATTGCCAGGGACCACCAGATAATATCTATGTCTTTGATACTCAATACGCGTTCGATTTTTTACCTTGGTCTCCAGATTTAAATGAAACTTGGGCACCGTATTTCAAATTCCATGATACTTCATTTACAGTTGGTAGTCCTGGAGCAGAGTTTGTTCCGCTGCCAGGGCAAACGTGTGCAAGTTCGTTGGATTTTGCAGATTCAGCTCCATATTACAGTGGTTACACCTTATTCTATACTGGTGGATATGCATTGGATGCAGTCCCAAAAGTTGCTAATGGGCTGCAATACTGTTACCTGATATCAAACGATTTTTTGAATTCATCGATACTGGAAGGATACAAAGCAGCTTATTTCAAACCGAATGATGATATTTGTTATGATGGCCACTACAAATGCTCAAGTAGTGCTTCAACTTTTACTTATTATACAAACCCAGGCTGCACAGGCATCTCTGAAACTATCAATCTCAATGCTCAACTTTCCACGT
>JADIIU010000141.1:0-31665 GCA_027603945.1 Terramyces sp. JEL0728
ATTTGTCCAAATCTGAATTTGTCCAGAATCTCACAATGGACGACGATTTCGAACTGCCTCAACTTCCACCATCATTATCTTTGGATGAACTTTTAGAAAAAGCCCAAAGGGACACACAGGCAGAATCTCAACCTCTAAAACAAGATGAAATTCCATTTGATGAAGATGCTGGTACACATTGCTAACTCAGTAAATAAGCTGTTGGGAACTGATGATATTAAACCAACGAGAAAGATAAAGCGGGATGTAAAGATGACTGAACAAATGCTAATGGGTGATACCGGATTCAAATACCTAATCAAGACAATCAAGAAACACAAATTCAAAGGATCTGGACACGAAGTATATCCCATTAACTGTAGAAATATGACTTGTCCAAACTAATGGAAATCATTCAGCTTTGGGGTAAGTGGCAGTTAATAAAGGACACCAAATGCTGCCAAAGATGGCATTCAAGGACTTTTTGGTCCAAACCAACAAGATTTGCAAGCAACGGAGGATCAAAGTACGTCAATATTAACCAGATATACAAAGAAGAAATTCAGAGGAGTCACTTTAAAAAGTCAATGGGGATTTTGGTGGAAGAACCACAAAGAGAAGAGCAAGTTGAAGCTGTGGAACCAGAGATTGAAGTTGATGAACCTGTAGTTCTAGAGCCAGAGATTTCTACCCAGCAAAAGGAGATGATTGAAGCCAAAAAGCAGCTGGCGTTGGAGAAACTTGCACGCAGACAAGAAGAACGTGAATCGGCTAGAAGGAGAGAGGAAGAAGAGAATATTGCCAGAATGATTGCTGAATCTGGCCACCTGTTTGCCGAAGAGTAATAAAATTGCAATGGATTGCTACTAATTGATATCTGATTTCAAGCTGGATTGTGCTAAATTCCGCAGATATTCTTGCCGAAAAAGCGGAATGGAAAAGCAGAACACCTATTGGAGCATTTTCAGTGAAATATCGAGTGTGCTATATACCTCACTCTTGATAACCCCTGGTCAGCGTCAAAAGAAAGCCTATTTGATGCCTTTCAAAAGCGATTATATTTGTCACCAGATCGGCGGACATCGGATATTGGCAAATTTCAATCAAACAAAAATCCCAAAATACTCTATGAATCAGCGGAACTGCATGGATATCAGCACCTTGCTGTTGACCAATGTAATCCAGCCTTGCCCAATTCCTTTGATGGCCATAAATATTCTAGCAAAGTTGTAAGCCACATCGGGTTTGACCCCCTAAGTGAGCTTAAAACAGATTTATCCGTCTATTTTCCTTACCAATTTCAAATGAGCGAAACGTATATCCTACAGCTCGACAAACCAAAGGGAGAAGCGGATGATTTCGGATCGCTGTTGTACACGGCATTCGTCGAAATTCCTTACATGCTATTCTGGGGCGATGATAGCGACCCCGAATTGGACTTGGAAGATATGGAGAACTCCAGAAAGTTGCTAATGTATGGAGCCAGCCAATACACACTTTAATGTATAATAAACTTTTATTAAATTATAAACCTAGAGCTTTGGAATACTTGTTGGTAATCTTGATACTTGACATGTGCAAATCGGCATCCTTTACACTTTTTACCTTTCAGATATTGGTTGCACACTTTGAAAGGTAAGCGCGTCTTTCCAATAGGTGGGACTTTGTTTGGGGGAAACGTATAGGGGATATTACCTTGCGTCCACTCGTACATGGGCATAGGAGTGACTGGATTGCCAGTTATTATTAATTCCTTGGGAAAGTACTTAGCTTCAGCGTCACCAGTTTCAAATATTGAAATCTTTTTCCCATTAGGTTTCTTTGCTATATAATACATACCAGGTTGTAGCCTACGATTAAATAAATGTACCTTTGTAATTCGTTTAAAATCTCATACAAACCATTACTGTACGGGATTGGGAAATTACCGTCCTGGATTAGTTGATCCATTTGCTTCTCCTGGTTTTCAATTATCACATCCCTTGCTGGATGGATTTTAGCTATCATTAGCTTTGCGTTTGGCTTTACAAAAGTAGAGCCCCACCATTTGATCTTTTCGTATTCAGTAATCAGCTCTGATCCGTTATCTGGTAAATATTCCAGTTTCACTCGAGTATTTACATTTTGAAGCTTACCATTGCACTCCATTTGGGTTTCTTGCTTAGTGCGCAACAAGATAGTAAATTTACCAAACTTCCATACATTGTACCATAATTGTCCCCTTTCTTTGTTGAACTGCTTCAGTGAATTTTTGTAGTACTTTTGAAGTTTATCACGCGCAGTTTGTTTGGCCATTGCTAGTGATTTATCAATAATTATCACCTTGGAAAGTTTATGCTTTTGTTGAACATTCTTGATTATTAGTGGGATTTCGAATCCAGGAGACTCGCCAACTGCGGAAAGCAACGCGTTAAAGCTCGAAGAGCTCATTGCGATGTCAATCAAATTATCTTTTAAAAGCATTTCTACGTTCAAATCCATACTCATTACTGGTGGAGAAACCTAAATTAGAATAGAAAATACCTTGTGTACTTCAGGGCTGGATAATTTGACATTCAAATTTCTAGATACGGTACTGGGCTGGCCCAGCTTCAACAGTGTTTCCGTGTACTGTAAAATACTACTTATAGTGTAATCCTTTTTCAAGTCTATGCACTTTACGCACTGCACATTCTTGTTATAATCTTCATTTACCCTTTGAAGCCTTTCAGATAGCTTCACCTAATGTCAAGACAAAATACCTCATAATAATGCTCCGCTTCCGGCGTGAGATGTTCGAAAACTTGTCTGTTCAAAGATAGTATTGCTTGCGAAATAACACTGAATTGGTATCTCTCGACATTCACCATTTGATCGATTGCTTGGAATTTAATCAGGTTTTCTTTACGGTACTTTTCACCTCGGAGACAGTCAAGATAGAATTGGTGTTGAGTTTTATCCAGGATAGACGGGGGTAATGGGATATTTTCATTGTAGAAAAGCCGTTTTTTATCTGGTATTTTGCCAGCTGGAGAGGTTATTTCCGGCACGTCAATCTGCACTGCTTCAGGAGAGCTGCCAACTGGAAAGTTTGGCACTATCTTTTTTACCTCTGGAACAATTTGTAAGCGTGGAAGCTCAAGGATTCTATTTGGACAAACTTGATCTTCTTCTTTTGGTGAAAATACAGCCTTTTCACGGACCTCAATGGACATTACGTTGTTCTTTTGAGCAGATAGCTGTGTCTTTGAAGTTCCATGCGTATCCTGAGTGATGGTATTCTGCAGCAGAGTATTGGGAATGCAAAAAGTTTCATTTTGCTTTCTTTCGAAAATAACAGTTCCTTCTTGAATACATTCTTCAATTTCGTCGGTTGCGAGATCAATGTGTGCGCTATTCTCCTTTATAGCAATATCATTTGTCTCTGTTCCATTTTCCGAAATAATATCAGACAAGTCTACTTCTGAATCTTCAACATCTGAAAAATCCACATCTTCTCTGCGTTCAAATTCAAAGTCAACCGCCCTGATTTCTCCTAGATCACGCAACTTTCTCCGCTTGTTTTGATAATTAAGCATATCAATTTGAATATCGGTCACCTGCGAAAGAAATTCTGTTGAATTCATCGGTCTTTCCAATATCTCGTTCAGTTCCGATAGAAATATTGTCGAGTTCATATTTGAAATTGGAAAAAAAAATTAAAATTGACATGCGAGTCAGAAGAGTCATTCGCACATTTTCAACATTACGAGACTACCAGCACGAATGTATTCAGGAATCGCTCAATCATTTTGAATCTGGACTTAAAAGAATTGCGGTTTCGTTACCTGTAGGTAAAAATACCTGACTGGAGGGAGTGGAAAGACAGTGATTTTCTCGAATTTGATTCCCAGGATAAAGAATCCAGCTCCAAATGCTCACAAGACACTCATACTAGCTCACAGGTACCTTATATGTCACAATAGACAGGAATTGCTGTTTCAAGCTTACCGCACTGTTAAGAAATATAGTCCGGATATTGTAACTGATTAGTAACAAAGAAAATTGGTATCGAGCAAGGAAGTAGAAAGCCAGATCTGGATTGCAAAGTACTGATTGCAAGTGTCGCAACGCTTGGCAGAAACAGATCGGATAGATTAGAGAGATACAACCCTAGTGATTTCAAATGTATTATAATTGACGAAGCCCATCATTCTACAGCTTCAACTTACCAAAAGATTTTGAATTATTTCAGAGTATACGACAAAGATAGCCAGATCAAATTGTGGGGTTGTTCCGCTACACTAAGAAGGCATGATGGCCGTAGTCTTGCTCCAACTTTCGAAAAAGTCGTCTTTCAATTGCCAGTATTTGAATTGATCCAAAACGGATATCTCTGTGATTTGACAATCAAGACAATCAAAACCAATTACAGTCTTGGAAAAATTGCCACTCAGAATGGAGATTTTAATCTAGCGCAGCTTGCAACTACTTGTGACACTTCAATTAGAAATCAAATTGTCGTTGCGACATATTTGGACCAGTTGCAGAGTTATAACATGAAATCTACATTGGTGTTTGCAGTAAATGTGCAACACATTCAACATCTGGTTCAAGGATTCATAAATAATGGAATTGAAGCAGTGGGAGTACATGGAGGTACTCCTCAAGATCAACGGGAACAAATATTGCAAGATTTTAAAGATCAAAAGTTTCCCGTGCTGGTGAATTGCGGTATTATTACTGAAGGCGTGGATATACCCAATATTGACTGTCTGTTGATGGCCAGGCCCACCAAATCCGGAGTATTGCTGCAACAGATGCTGGGAAGAGGGATGAGGCTACATGAAGGGAAAAAGACTTGTTTAGTTCTGGATTTTGTAGATACAATCGATCAAAATGTCATGCGAGCAACTATCCCTACCTTGCTGGGTTTGAATCCAGATTATGTTCTGGATGGTAACTAAATTTGACAATAGACACCCTGTCTGCTAAAATGACTGAATTGGCAGACAAAAATCAAAATGAAACTAATGAGCCTGTTTCAGATGGTTATGGCTTGGGGGAAGTAACTATATCCCTGATTCCGTTTGAGAATCCATTTGCCCTGGAATCAATCTACAAAGAAACACTATTTACTAAAAAGTACTCCAAGTTCGCATGGATTAGAACAGGGGCAGAGAGGTGGGTTATCTTTCTGCTTGTAAAGAATGAAACAGTATCGCTTGAACGTGGTGCCGACGGTCTTTTTCATGGATACAGTAGGACAGCTCATCGCAACATCAAGTCCAAACCGAAAGAGATAATGAGCCATGACAATTTTGAATCTGCAACTCGTGCCTTGGATCAGTATATCGTAGATAAGATTGGCTATCATTCAAGCAAAGATCTGTATTGGGATGCTGGCTGGAGAAGCTTGGATATGACTCCTGCTCAAGCTAAATTGATGAGTAAATATGGTATTAAGGGTGACCTAAACCGCGGTATTGCTGCAGATATAATTACAAAGTACTTGCATGGAGCGAAAGGGCATATCCAGCGACAACAGCAGCAGAATAAAATCTCTGAAAAGCAAGAAACTGAGAGAAAAAAGTTGATGATTATTTAATATATTGCCACCTGGTCCAATGGAAAGCTTGAAAATCTTGCCGCACAATGAACAGGTAGAAATCAACTCAACGTAGAAACAATGACTGGGACAATCGGATACGCAATGAACAAAATGAGAGATTGCTGGAGAGTCAAACAGATGGATTGGCTGGGGGTTTAGCGGATAAAGTGTCTAAAATTAAACAAATTACACTGCAGATGCAAGGCAGGATTGACGAGGATCATGTGTAATTAATATTAACCCAGTGTGCTTGATAATATGGGGAGCTCGTTCGATAATATATCCTCAGACATTAGCCGAACTGGACGCAAACTGGCACTTGTAATGAATACGCCGTATGGACGAAAGATGACCACCATTGTTGGCGGAATAGTAGCGTTATTTATATTAATTTGGCTATTCAGCGGTTCCAAGAAATAAATACTTTTTTCTAATTGCATCCTGTTTTTTTTCGAATTCAAAATGTCGCAGGAGCAGGAGGAAATGATGCAGCTGAAAGCAATGAAGTTTGCTCAACAAGAACTAATGAATTCTTGCCCGGCAAAGACTCTGATTGGTGCAGCAATGGGTAGCTAATTTTAATTGCTAGGATTTGCTATGGGTGGGCTGTTTGGGTTGTTCATGTCTTCTGCAGATAGCGCCCTTGATGATAAATTCCTGAGATTATCCGTGCGAGAGCAGACTGCAATTACATTCAAAGAAATGGGAGCAAAGGCAGTGTCCTCTGCAAAATCATTTGGAGTTTTAACTGCAATTTTTGTTTCTTCAGAGTGTGCAATTGAAACTATTAGAGGAAAAGATGATCATTATAACCAATTGCTGTCTGGATGTTTCACCGGAGCCTATCTAAGTAGAACTGGTAAGTTATTCCTAATGATAGCCGGAGTGCAAGCAATGGGAATTGGATGCGTTGGATTCGCCGCATTTTCTGCTGCTATAGAAACGTATATGCATCGCACAAGACATAATTAAATTATATTAATAAAGGTGTGTATTTAAGCTATTGGATTTCAACTCCACCACGATCAAGAGTTCAAATAGGGTGTGTTGGATTTATACACCATACATCCGTCGTATGGTACATCATTTTCTCTTCCAACTTGGATAACGCGTCGAATGGCATCGGATATTACAAAGTGGGCAGACCATGCATACGTACTTTCCAAACAAGCAAATACACTATTAGCAGCACTACATTCAGTCAAGAAAACTCTTGATCAAGAGGCTGCTCCTTCAAATGATATTCTAACCAAAGGGGGTTCGCCAGACTTGGTGGTTACATTTCGCGGCACGATTATCAAGCCTGAAGCTCCTGCAAGACCACCGCTTCAAAGACTACTGATATTTTTAGATCCGCAAGTAGCAAATTTACAGAATAAGCTGAAAAAATTCCCAGACTTTGGCGACATCAAGGAAAAGGATTTGACCATATTTCAAAACCAATCGGGAGAGATTCTTCAAGATCTAAAACAATACTATGATGTGTTTGGGGCGATTGCAGAATATATAGATTTGGCAACTCCTGTTTTACTCGGAGTAAGCAAATTTCGGCTGGTGGTAAGGGATGGTTAATCCAGGTGGAAACCCATACCGAGTTGGTAATGACTTTCTTTGAGTTGATGGCCAATATCGCAAAGCTGTTGCTGCTCGCGTCAACAATATCTCCGCTGAAAAAAGTAATTGTTTTTCTATACAGCAAGGCCTACCAGACTACAACTGGTGAGGCGAGCAGTCCGAATTGGAATAGGTACTACTTTTTTAATTCAGTATTGTGCAATTCTTTAAAATACACGAAAAACCGATTGCAACTATGCAAAACTTGCTCGCCCCAATATTGCCTACGTTTAACAACATCCTTCAGGGACTCACACCAATGGTGAATGCCAAGATATCTGATGTTCAGAGTCTCGGATTATGGAACATTTTGGAAGGGTCTGGGAATTCAAATACTCAAATTTGCAGATATTCCGGACAAAGCTTGTCAGAAATTATGCTCTTGGGATTCTTGGTCAATCCCAATGCCGAATTGGCTGATGCTGTAAAGAATGTTTTGGGGGTCAGAAATTCCGTAAATTTGGTAAGAGACGAAGGATACAGCTTGTATTATGAAATTGAGCAAGTATCCAAAGACAATGTCAAAGTTCCAAAACTTAAAAGTCTTAAACAAGACTTGGTTTCTGCCAGCGGCCAAATTGCAAATTACCATCACACTTTGAGAAACTACTTGCTGGTACAGCTACGAACTATCCTTGCTGCTTTCAAATCCAAGATTGGATTTAAGCAATTTCCAGTACTTTGGCTTTCACCTTAGGTTATTATTGATGCATTATCAACTTGCAAGGAAGAAGTTTACTTTTACTTTGATAACTACGACCTGGATGCATTGGGGAGCCCGTTGAAGGGGAAACAGCAAAAAACATTTGATCATACCATTGCAGAACTAATATGGTTACATAAATCAGTGTGGACAGCAATAATTCAAGGAAAAAGAGGTAATTATTGCTAATTAGCAGAGTTGCAGCAATACCTGGTTTCAGAAATTGAACTAATTTATGCCACCATTTCAGACTTCCTTCGAGCCAATTTTGAATCTCTATCAAGTGATTTGAACGAACCAGAACTGGAAATCATCAAGCAAATCATGGAAACCTGCAGATCTCCACTTCAGGAATCGGATTTCCATGGACTGCGAATGAATTGGTTGAGATTCCAAGCATTTTTGGCGTTCAACGGAAAAGCATTAAAAACAAAAATGGATATAATCAAAGAACAAATGGAAAAGTTTTACCAAATATCCTGCTGGGTAGACGACTTTTCATTATATGTTGCTGAGCACAGCAGTTGGAAATGCCTCTATTACAAGCAAAATGCTTTGCACGAACATATGAAGGAAATTTACGAAATAGGAGGGGATGCAGTAAAGTACAGTGTAGCATACGGCCTGATTGCAACAGATTTTAACGAGAATATTCCTGCAAGCTGGACTTATGATGGCCCCCATGTACAGAGTCATACGATGTGCTACGCTACAGAATTCTTTTCAGTGTATGGTCAGTTTGCAGCGTCGATTGCGCACGATTTGGCAAACAGAGTGAATCAGTATTTAGCTGCTCCAGCCCCAGAACAAGGAACGATGACTAGAAAAACCATGAAAAAGAGTAGATTGAATGAGCCATCGAATAAGGAAAATGACCCAAAACTGTTACAAGTTATAGAGGAGGACAGAGCGCTGCTATTAAATTTAATGGACGTATTTCAATATGGAGGAATTCCAATTTATGATGTAGTCTTTCATCCATTTGAGTTTTTCTTGGATTCTCTGTGCACCAAATTTCGAATGTAACTTTAAATAACTCTAGGTTCTTGAATCAAGGAGTATACTTGAATGACATATTGGTAACCAAAGAAAACTGGGGTGTAGGAGGAGTAGACATCATGTCGTTTGACATTAAAAGACCAAGCGCTTTGTTGAAAGAAATCAAAAATTACATGAATGGGATGAGCTATTTGTGCCGTATAACGGGTGTAAATGTAAAGAACATTTTGCGAGATGTATGGGTAGATCAGATTGACCA
This sequence comes from Terramyces sp. JEL0728, assembly GCA_027603945.1. Taxonomy (NCBI): domain Eukaryota; kingdom Fungi; phylum Chytridiomycota; class Chytridiomycetes; order Rhizophydiales; family Terramycetaceae; genus Terramyces; species Terramyces sp. JEL0728. Next base: position 9,124 of record JADIIU010000141.1, read on the forward strand.
CGAAAAGTATTTGCTTGTTAATATCAGAGCAAAAAGATTTGCATCGGGAATGCAGAATGAAATGGTTTTCGAGTTGAATAACAAACCGCAAAGAAACAAAGGATTGGCTGTTCAGCAAAATTCCATCCAACCATTTTTGATTACAATAGTACAATGGTATAGCGAATTCATCGCAAGTAAAGCTGCAAGTGGTGCTGCAGTTTTTTCACCGCTACATGAATCGTTTTGCAACATAGCACCCTCGTCAATTCAAGCCGAAAATTACACTGGCGCTGATGAAATGAAAGCGCTTTTTGATTTGATTGGCTTGGAAGGGATGCAATTCTTTGAAGAAAAGTTAGTTCGTATGGCGACGGTACAGGCCAGTGCTCTACAAGTGATCCTTATTAATTTTAGGATATAATTGGGCACAACAAAGATTTACTCGCACAAATTAATCCCCTAGATGGTAGAGCTCTAAAAGATCAGCACAAAAAATTCCTGTATATGACCAACTTTATAAGCGAGGCAACTGCTCTTGGATTTATTTTGCAATTCAGAGACTTGCTTTCAAAAGCCGCAAAATCAAATTTTGAGGATAGAATACCGTATGTTACGAGACTCGTTGAAAACCTACTGCACGAGCCGGGCATAAATTCAGAAGAACTAAAAGCGGTTCATGTTTTGGCCAACCAAATGGGCAATAAATCGTGTCAAGACGGAATGCTCAAGTGGGGACTTTCCGCTTTGACTAGCGAAGCAGAAGTGTCGGAATTATGGTCATGGATGCCAAATGCCTTTGGATTGGCAGTATTAAGCCTGGTCAACAGTGAAAAGTCGGTTTATAACTCTAGTTTTGATTGTAATTAAAACTAACACCAGGTTTGGAGAATAACGGCCACTCTATACTGTATGCATTTGGAACTCTGACAGAGTCTATCAATGCTCTGCGCAAAAAATCGAAATCAGAGACACTAGATCAATACAGAAAATTCCTGCATTTGGCTTCAACAATCGTTTTTTCAGAGTGGGAGCAGGAAAATGAGAAACAGTACGGTGCTAAATCGACACCATCAATTGTGATAACCCTCCACAAAGTATTATTATTTAATCTAGTTTGCCAAATCGGTAAAAAGTCTTTCTGAAAACCAAGTCCATGTATACTTACCATCCGCACTGTTGATGTCTTGCATCCAAAAGATTGAACATAACACCTACCAAAGAGGTATTTCTGGGGGTATTAGTAGAGATGACGACTTGGCGTTGTAGAACAATAAAGACAATTTTTTGATATTAGTAAATAGCATTATATTTTCGAAGAAAATCATCGCATAAAGCCTCAATAGTTCCTAAGCCAGTCTTCAACTCGTTCAATAGCGGAAGCGGGGATTCAACGAGAAATCTATCCACAACATGTACATCTTTGCCATTTACCCTTTATTAGCACTATTTACTTGACGGTAGAGTTATTTTTAAGCTGCGATAATGCCTGCTCAATTGCGTTTTCAGGATTAACCAAACAATTGACATTTGTAATCATGTTCATATCTTGAATCGCAAAATCAACCGCGCAATCAGTAGGAGAATCCAAAAACTAGGTAAGACAACGGTTTACAGTAGGATGGTGAACTTTGGGAAACATTAGATTTGGGTTTGGAGCAGTTAATGCGGATATGGCCTGTTGTACCAGGGAAGTCAAGTGCGATAGCACATCCACCATTCCCTCCACAGATCTCGCGTCTAGTCTCTTTACTAATACGAATGCCATTGAAAGACAGTTGTGGGTTGTCTTGAGCTGAACCAGATCAATAGGGGAATTGGAGTCGATTTTCATTGTTACTGCGTGTCCCCTGTTATAGGAAGGTGATTTAATGGTGAGCTCTCCTTTTATTATCATGGTATTCGACAGTGTAATAAATCCTTTCAGCTTATTTGAGCTTGATTAAGACTGGGATACTTTATAGACGAAACTGCAATTGTACACGGTTTAGAAGTAGTTGTGAGTTCCAGTGTTGCCTTTACGATTGCCTCTAGCTCGTCGATGTACGATTCTACGGTTCCTTGAAACCATGCAGCAACCGTCATTTTTCAAAAAAACAATTTTGAATTTTTTGTTGGGCATAGTTTAATTCAACAGGGAAATGGGGTTTGGAGAAGGATGCGCAGTTGAAAAACAATTTCTAACCACATGCATGTCGTCTAGAACACTTGTAGAGAAGCTGTTTTCAAAGTGCGATGATTTACAACGGAACTATGAAAGATGCATGGAAAAGCAAGTGGAGCTAAAGATTAAGGATAATATGGCCAAGGGAAAAGCACGAAAAGAAAAATGGAGGAAATCGAACGAAGCGCTGGGACTGAAGCCGCCAGTATGAATCGAATAAAGCATTATATATATCGTTCAACATTCAATGACGACGGATCAATCGTTAGGAGTTTTGCGAATTCTTCATACTGCTTGAATGATCCAATGAGAATGTCCAGCGTCTCGAGGGACATGAAGTAAATGCCGTCTTTCACAAGAGCTGCCTGCCTTTCAATCACCTTTTCTAAATTAAGAACAGTCACCATTAGCATCGGTTTGGGATCTTCAAGTCGCCTGTTTTTCCAGACTGGCTTGCTATCCGATCAATTTTGACATGGAAGACCTGCAGCTCCTCCAATTTTGAGCTATATATGTACCTTTCATGCGGCGACAGGTATACCCTTCTAGCAGCAAGTCCTTCCACTTTGATTTCTTGCATGGTGGTGAAACTGTTTCTTTGCATTGGCCGCTCTTTCAACAAACACCGAATTTACAATTTTAGGTTTATTCTGTAAAAGTAAAACTAACGTATTTTAAAACATAAATCATTTTTCCAATGCTGAAACGATTACTTGCACAATATCAGACACGCGCTTGGAAGAATTTGGAGATACATACTCAGATACAAGTTTTGACAAACTGTCTGGACTTTGGGTGGTGGCGAACGATATTAAGCCCTTACCCGATCCTTTTTCATATATAGATTTGTTTTTAACCGTGATTTGGAATGAAGTATTCTTGTATGTAAATTTGATGCTAGCAGTGTCGTTTGGGGTATTGTTTAAAGTGTACGTAAGGTTGTGCTCGGTGGAAATGGATTTGAGTTCTGACTCGAGCGAAGAGTGAAACTTTGGTTTCTTTTCACTGTCCTGGAAAAAGTCATCAAATTCATCTCGTTGACGTTTGTTAGAATTAGAAGTTTCATTTACATGTGACTCTAACAATTCATCCAAGTTTTCATTTTCCAATTTCAAAGATTTTTGTGAGGATGGCGGCACATAATCAAAATTGAAGAAATCTTGATCGAATGGATCGCCTAAAATTAAATAGCCCGTACCAGTTTCGGTTGGTTCCTCTTTTTTAGTTTCCGGCATGGAAGGAAAGTCGTTAAACCAATCATCAGAAGAAGCTGTTTGCGCTGGTGCTGGTGGACGGGGAGCAGCAGGGTTCAAAGGTGCATTAAATTGTGTAGTCTGAGGAGATCTCGCATCCTGTTGTTGCTGAATACGAGCTGGGTATCCTTGTTGACCTTGCTGGAAAGATGGATTTTGCATATTCATTTGCATATTTGGTTGTCCTTGATTTGGCATACCATTAAATTGATTACGTTGGGCATTATTAAGTTGATTTCTTTGATTCATTTGAGCCATGGCCTGTTGCTGCATTGGAGTCATGTTTGCAGGGATTCCAGGCCGCATTTGCATCATCGCCGCTGGCTGATTCATTGGACTATTAGTTTGACTTTGCATCTTGTTCATCATCACCTGCTGTTGCAAATTGGCTGCGGCCTGCATTGCTTGAGTGCCTGGCATTCCATTCATACCAGGCTGCAATCCTTGATTTTGCATACCTTGCATGTTAACTTGCTGCTGCAACATGTTTTGCGGCATTCCCTGCATTTGGTTTTGTTGCTGCATGCCTTGCATAGCATGTTGTTGCATTGGAATGGCTTGTTGCATACCTTGAACATCGCTCATACTTCCTTGAATATTTTGAGGAGGAATTCCCTGAGGCATGTTTGGAGTGGAAATCTTTGGAGTGTTGGGAGGGATTTTAGGGGTTGGCTCCTTCTTTCCTTTTGTGGGTTTGGCCATAGTAGTGTTTGGATTGACAACCGGGGATGTTTTTGCTTGGGCTTGCAGAGCATTCTTTCCCATTTGTGGAGACGCCTGGCCAACTTGACGCTGCATAAACATACTTTGATCAGCACCCATTTGAGCATTTTGCATTTGCATTTGTTGCAGAGCCTGTTGCTGCTGCATCATCATTCCTGCATTTTGAGGGCGTGCTTGGAATTGGAATTGATTAAATTGTGGGTTTTGCATATTCATCATCTGAGGATTCACTCCCATCATCTGTGACTGATACATTTGGGGATTAATTTGTTGTCCAGGCTGCATTTGCATTCGCATATCTGGAGACATATTACCATTAGCATCCGGTCTCAAGGGTCTCATTGGAGCCCTATTAAAGTTTGGATGTGGCATTTGGCTGCTGTTCAAACTCATCAGCTGTTGTTGAATCTGCTGCTGTTGGCGCAGACATTCTTGCTGTTTTTGATTCAAACTTTGCATTTGTTCTTGGGGAATGCCTTGGCTTTGCATTAACTGCTGAATCTGTTGCAGTTGCGATGAAAGTTGCTGATTCTTGGCATTTAAAAGTTGGATATGTTGGATTCGTGTATGCATTGGTTGCTGGTTAACCATTCCTCTTCCTTGGCCGGGTGGAATATTTGGACGAACTTGAGGTGAAACCATCATTCCTGGTCTTACATTTGGCGATGCAACCATATTCATTTGATTTTGAGCAACCATAGGGGATCTGTTTTGAGCATTCATAGCTGGCTGGCCCATTAAAGAGTTGTTCACCACAGGACTTCCCATTCCAGGGATTTGCATATTGGAAAAGTTGGCATTTGCGTTAGGCGGTCTTGGGTTTGCAGCATTAGCTTGAAGACTGGCATTCTGTCCGCCAGCTCTATTCACCAGTAGCTCAGCATAATGGAAATATTGCTGTAAGGAAGGGAGCAGTGCCTGTAAAGTATCTGGCCTAATGAAAAAAATGTCCTGGTCCAACACTTCCAGCTGGGCACCAAGCATTTGTTTCTAACGTTAAAAAGAACTCACCATCCCAGTCAACTTTCTCACTTTGTCAAACTCCTTCTCACCACCTTGTTTCAACAAAGTAGAAATCAGCCCGTCAATTCTCATATAAGTAGGTCTGATTTGTTCCATCTAGTTCAGAAAAATTGGTACCTTTGCAGACACAGAGTGTTTCTCAGCATCAGTAAGGTTCAAGAGGGTAACTTTCATACCTAATGTAAACTGATAGCTACCTCCAATAACCGTTGGAACTTCATGCTGCTGTCCACCGTTGCTCTCCGAAATTTCGGCGTTGGCCTCGCTATTTGCAGCATTTGGCTCGGGATTTCCGTTCTGTGCAGTATTTCCTTTTGTAGGAGATGTTGGCAGGCTTGGGGGAGTTTGTGCAGGAGTCTGTGGTTGAACACTCTGCTTTAAACCGCTTTGTGTAAATGATGGATTATTTGACTGTGATTGAGTGGGGTTAATATTCATAGAGTTTGCAGAAGACTGAGAATTTTCGTTACTCATTATGTCCAAGTCGAATCCAAATGGATTTTGATTAAACATAGAATCTGTACTATTGTTGGCCTGAGTAATTTCTGCTGAAGTATCGTTGGAAAGTTTCGATTTTGCCTGGGCTTGATTCTGGTTTGGTTGATTGCCGCCTTGCATTAAGAAGCTTGGAGAGTTTTGCTGTAAATTCGGGCTTCCGCTTACTATATTGCCGGGGTTTCCAACTGCCGGAGAACTTGGTTGTAACCCTTGCATCCCTGGGTCAGGAAATTGACCGTTGCGAATTTGCATAGCCACTAGCATAAGCAATACCGTACCTTTCCTTTGAATATTAGTCAGCTGCTCTTTGATCTTGGATAGGTAGTTTGCCTATTGTTAGTCCAGCCCTTGTGTGAAATTTAAAGTAATTTCAGCGCTTACCCTCGAATCTGCAGTTTCATATATGTGTTGTTCGACGCTTCTTGCTAAATTATCCACTCTGTCTGGAGTGTGATAGCTGGGAGGAAGTGCTTGCTGAACAGCCCTGCCCCTGGAGTTAATTTTGATTTACAGTTGCCCAATGACATGGTGTCTATCCGTAGCACTCAAATTTGTTCTCCAATCACTTCCAGCCGGTCTAAATTGAGGATTCTGACCAGATAGCTGTGTTTGATTCGGCATCATTTGAGGACTAAACTGCGGAACTCCGTTAAACGGCATTCCATTCTGCTGGATTTGTACCATTTGGTCTGATTGCGGGTTTAAATGCATTAATGGTTGCTGCTGTACGAATGGAGTCATCATATTGTGTCCTTGCTGGGGAAATGACTGTACCTGTGATAGCATCATGGGAGCATTTGAATATTGCTGGTTAGGGAATGGTTGGTACGCTTGTTGAAATGGTTGATTTCCTGCTGGAAATTGGTTCCCGCTGTCGGAATCCATATTGCACTAGTGTAGGAAAGGGAAAATCAATGTTCGTTTTCGACGCCACAGTAGTTGACAGCCACTTTGAAAATCCATGATCAATAATTTGCAAAGGAAACTACTAGCCAATTAATCCGGCATAGTATTAGTGTACGAGCTAGTAGTAATCGCATTTGGGAGGCGGTATTTCCAGAGGCATTCCTGTAAGGCTGTTTTCGTATTGAGCGGTGTTTCAGAACGTTTTGAAACTTGCTAATGTCTAGTGATTCCACCGCAGGAAATTGCTTTCGTGATTGTCTGACCGACAGGAATTAATGCAAACTTGGCAATTGAAAGATCACAGAGTTAAAGTCTGCAAGCTATACACATTGATCTTATTTCTGCAAAATTTATCAGTTGGTGAATGTCCGAAAATCAAACATCCGCAATTATGGTGGAGCTCAGGAAATTAAACAAGTTTATTAAGTTTGTCTAATGTATCGCCAACTGAGATTTTTTGATCATAGATACTATTGTTGATAACTTGTCGGAGGGAATCAACAAAAATATCAATCTGGTAGCTTTCCACTAATTTCGATGGATATGTGATTAGTATATTCATTCTGTTTTCAAAGACGCAACCAGACAATTGCATTACATGTCTGTTCCCAATCCAAGTAGAGTTGGTACCAAAGAAATAGTCGTTGACTGGTATTTGCTTACTCCAATCTGGCTCGCCTAAATATGATAGCAAAAGCGAATAGTCGCGTCTGAGATTTGGCGAAGCTCTATGGATGTACTCATCTATCAGCCAGGCTGGCAAAAGTTGAAATAACCCTTCATATAAAGAAATACTGTCTCTGCACTTGTCGATATGCTTGGTCATTGCTGCTACTTTATCCCAAAAGTGATTCCTGTTTGAAAGTTTATACATGAATTCCGAAAATATTACACTGCAATTCCCAAGTGAGTTTTTCGAATTTCCCAATGCTTTACGCTTATCTAGAACGACAGTATAATTTTGATAGTTTGGAACCCTAGGTTCCTTTAGTAATTTAGGAAAATAGAAAAACACCATCATAATTACCGAGCATGTGAACCAAGCGGTGGATTCCATTCCGAATTCTGCACAGAGCGCTACCATAAATGCAATCGGTATGATTTTGAACAGTGATGCAAAAGAAGATGGCTGTACTTTTTCTGTCTTCTTTGTGAGGGTATTAATCATCCCTCTATACGAGGCTAAAAGCACAACCAGCAAATATGCGGTGGTACTAGAGTTGGTGTTTTTGACTTCTTCTCTGATCGCGTTCAGTTCTTTTGGAGTCAACGCAATCAATTTGCATTCAGTCTTCACATCGCTCATTTCGAATGATTCCAGGGTAGCGGTTTCAGTTCTGGGTCTGCCATAAAATACAGTTTTTGCCGACTTTTGAAAGTGTTGATAAACCAGCCAAAGCGAAAAGACAAAGTTATTCAAGTTGAATGTCTTTTGGTTAGTAGGTTGCGTAATTATTGCAGGCAGAGTTACAATGCTCTCCCGCAAACTGCCAAAATCCAATTGTCCTCTTGAACTGAGGGCCAGATTTGCCAGGAATTGCTTTAGGATAAAAGATGTGCTGAACTCGTCCAAAAGTTGGAATTCCGAAGTCAATGATACGTATAATGTGATAACCTGAAGGTTTTCCTTGACCCACATCTTGCCTTGTATCACTCGAAGTCTCCATCCCAACCGAGATTGAACCTTTTCGTTCAACTCTTCTCGAACGAGAGTCTCCATCGAAAAAGCCTTTGCTGCGTCCTGAATTTTGTATTCCAATGGCAAATCCTCTACTTTTTTTGCAACCAACACGCTGGAAGCGTTTCCGTAAACCAAGTGAGGGTGATCAACGACTGTCTTACATAGAGCCGAGATAAAAACATGATGTTCAAACTTTGAAGATGCTTCTAAATCTAACGACACCACTCCTACATTTATCGGCAGCCCTGTTTTCGAGTTTGCTCGCATGATCGTTTCTTCCATGTTGGATGACGCGTGAATAACGAAAGAATACGACAGGAGTAACCTCACTAGTGTTGCAAATCATTGGTATTTAGTTTGAAGATGAATAAGCCTTTGGTAAAGTAATATCCAACTAGCTGGTCCCTAATACTAATGTGACCTCAGAGAATCAGCACCAACTTATTGACTTTTTCAATATTAACAAGAGGCTTAATGCCATGCTTCAGAAATGAACAATGGAGTAATTAAGTATTCCAAGTGCAAGATTGCAGTTATATCAGGCGTGGGAGTCAACGCAATTCCAATTGAGTAATGAAAAGATTGTTTTTGCGTTTGTGGGGTGAATCCAGTTTCTGGACTTTTTTGAATTTCCAGCAAAATTTTTCCTTTTTTCAATTTCAAAAGGTTGGCTGTAATGGAAAAATCAGTAATATCTTCACTAAACAAGCGTACCCCAGATAACAACCCACCTATTGAATCTCCTATAAAAGGGACGGTTACTAGCAGTCCATTAACAGACGTGGTCGAACTTGAAGATACACATTTCACGGAAGAGTCAGGTTAGTTGTTTTTCACAATATAGACTCTAGCGAATCAGAAATTATTGATACAGAAATCAAATACAGAAAAGAGAAGCAGCGCAAAGCCTGGGAACAAGCTCAAGTTGATCAATATTTAAAACTAACGAGAGTCAAAGGTTCTGACTCAAGCAAATCCTCACTAGAAAATGCTAAAAAGATACGCCATAAAGATGAAAGAGGTAAGTTCAAACAGTGATCTACTTTGGAACAGATTGACAATAGTGAACAAGTCCAGGCGAGACTCAGTCAACACCGAATCAGGAACTAATACTCCTGTTGAGACGGAAGAAGGGATTATTCTCCCAGACAGAAAAAGACCAGTTCCGTTTTCTGCAGTAAATTCTCAGGATAGATCTGGAAGAACGCTAATATTTAAATATGCGTCGAGGGGTGATTATGCGACTTCAGAAGCATTACTCAAGGCTGGGGCTTCTCTAAGAATAGCAGACTATGCTGGCTGGACTCCACTCCACGAAGCTTGTTTGGAAGGACACGCAGATATCGTCACGTTAATGTTATCTTTTGATGCAGATGTAGATGCTCCAGGCGACGAAGGTGATACCCCATTGCATGATGCTGTTGGAAATGGACATTATGATGTTGTAGAGATATTATTAAAGCACGGCTCATCGATCGACATTCCAAACGACAAAGGGCAGACTTCTGTTGAATTTGCGATAGAGAAAGCACAAGAGGCTCGTGATGATGATGTAATATGTATTAACGCTAGGAAAGTGATTCGAAACACGGGAGATCTAAAATAGCGGAAGCAGACAAAATTGTAAAGTTACTAATTGAATGGAAAGAGATGACCGCCAAAGTGGTTGAAAGGGATAGTTCTGGACAAACTGTGCTGCACAAAGCATGCGAGGCTGGTAATTTAGACGAAGTCTCAAAGCTTTTGATGTATGGCGCAGATATTACGGCAGTTGATCTTTCAAATTGGACCCCATTACACAACGCAGCACTAAACGGACATTCAGATATTGTGGGGCTATTGTTGAATTATGGAGCAGATGTAGATCCATTAGGCTTGAATAATGAAACGCCATTACACGACTCTGTAGCGAATGGGCATTACGAATGCGTGTCCGTTCTGTTATCGTATGGAGCCGAGACGTTCCGAAAGAACAATGATGGAAAACTTCCACTGGATTTAGTGCCAGAAAAGAACTCTGAAAAGATTTCAGAGATGTTAAAGAAACCGCTAGAGTATTGGCAGCCACTGAAGACTCCAGAATATTACCCCAGATTATTGGCAACCTGTGATTCAATTTCTAAAACACCAAAAATATCGAAAAAGAAAGTAGAAAAAGAAAAAATCAAAGAAACCCCAAGGCAGGCTAATTCTTTTGCTTGGGGAGGCTTGGACAGCTCAGCTGGACCTTTTGAATCATCTAGAGAAGAGAAAAAATTCAAAGCTCTATGGAAAACAATTGCCAAACAAAGTGATACCCCTGAGACTGGAAAATACACGGAATCAAAGAGAGATAGTTTGGATAATCAGGAACAAAGCCATAGCAGGCGATCTCCCGCCATATCAGAGCCTAAGCATCTTCCAACAACGGATAGCAGTCATGAGGGTAGAGCAAGACATTCCAGCGTCGACCCAGAAAGTCTCTATAAAACCTCGGAAATACCAAGAAAGAGGTCTCAGAATTTTGAAAGCGAAGAGCCAAAAAAGATTAAAAAGTAACCGTGTATTTAATTCAGGGATTCGGCGAAGCATCTGACTACTCCAGCTAAAAAAGTAAAAGGTATTTTTGTCTTGACGCAGAAAAAGGGAAGCTGCCAGACACAAGCAAAAGTTTAACCCAGCATTCTGAAAGAAAGCCAAAAACCGAGCATTTTAATATGGAAAAGACACCGCAGCAGAAGCAAATTTCAAAACTAGTGTCGCAGAATTCAGTATCTTCACTTAATTCCTCGGTCGATCAACATAGCGTAGAAAGGAATGATGAAGTGAAAATCTCAAAGAAAAAAAAGAGGTTTACGATATCCGGATATCAAAAAGCAGGGGAAGAAGAAGACTCCAACCAAGAACTGATACAGAAAAGCGAAACTAGTGCCAAAGTTGATAATACCCTGGAAGGAAATCCTAAACATACAATTCAATCGGAAACAAAGTCAGCGCCAGCAGAAAGCGAATCTCTGCGCAAAAACGATGAGAAGCCAATCAGCCCAACCCTTAAACCTCCATCTATTCCTAATACGAAGGCGGAGGGAGCGGTTGCAAGCGATAAAGTAAGGTCGCCGCCAAAGCTGAGAGATAAACTAATGGAAATGGAAAACTCGAATCAGATACCAGAAACAGTCAAACAGAAAACAATGGCGCCGGTGCAAACTTCAAAAAAGAGACTGGTGGAAAATATTGAGAATTCTGCGGGGCCAGTAAGGATAAATGAAAAACCCAAGCCGGAAACAAAAATAACAGAACCAGTTAAAATAGATTTGAACGTCAAGCATTGTTTACCACTATGTGCGTATCACAAAACACAATCCGGTACATATTACAACCCCCCAAGTGATATATGGGGTCATGTACCGAAACCGTTACATTCCAAAGTGTTTATTGATCTTCAATTGGCAATTCTGTTTGGGTTCAAGTCCGGAAGACAGCTACTAGAGAAATTTCCGCTCTTATCCACTCGAGTAGCAACTACACAGGAGAAATCGGCGCTCGAAACGACAATCCTATCCAAAAGATTATTTCAATCAATGTCCCAAACACTTGACAAGTCATACCTACCGTCTGCAATAATAGATGGACAAGAGTATCTGAAACTCGTAGATTTAGATATTCACTTAATATTCTGGAATGAAGATTTGTACAATATCCTATCAGCTAAATTCAAGCAACTAAAGTCTAGTGATTTCATTCAAGATCTAGAGTGGCCTGAAGTACAAGAGATTCGACAACATTATGTTCATAAATTAAAGCGGTTTAAAAGTATGAAATAAAACACTGTATTGACTCTTACACGATAAAAAATTAATCCTGCTCTTCATCCTGCGGTCGTTCATACTCTAAACATTCAACCAACCCCAAAATCCGCTGCTGCTCGTCCTCGCTAAACCTCTCATCAATCTCCTCCACGAGTACAACCAATTCAACAAGACTCGTTGGTCTCATATTCAAAATAGACAGTTTCTCCAGTTTAGTCAATTTCAAATCGTTAAACCTTGCTTTATACTCTTTAATCTGGTCTACTGACTGCTGTGAGCAGGGTAGCATCGGGTCTGAGAGGAATTTTGTTGTTGTGTGCATTGCTGTACGGTAGTCCTGGAATGATGGGTCTAGGGCTTCCATCGGTTGGGAAAAGAACTGTAAGACTTCATAGTTGGATACTTTGTTAATTTTAGTTACGTAGTTTTGGCTTTCCTATTATTTTCATTGGAATTGTTTGTAGATTAAAAAAAATAGAGTTATGATTTTATTCAACCAAGTGATTCTTTGCAACAAATCCAATGAAAAACACAACCTAAATATTAATCGAAATCAACCGCTCCAAAAGTAGTGAGATTCCTGTAAAAGACTTTGATACGTTCTTCCTTTGTAGTTTCCTTGTACTCTCCAGTAGGATTTTCAATAAATGACATTAGTAGCTGTTTGATATTTGTTTTAGGCGATGGCGCTCTTACTAAATTAATCAAGGCTACCTAGCGGGGTCGCATACACGATTGTACTCATCCGTTCAACAAATGCGATGAGAGTTGGGAATTCAAAGGTCAGTATTGAAAACAATTGCGGGATTTTCAGTGATGGGTAGCAGTGTAATGATAAATGAGCGAATGCGACTACATCCAACGTGCTCGTCGAACCATAAAAGAAGGACTGGCTGCCAAGTTTATCCGCCAATGTCTTGTAAATCTCTCTTGCGGTGTCATAGAAATCTTTTCTGTTTTGCAATCGGGTTTTTACTCTATTTTTCTGTTTGGAAAACAAGTACTTGTTGTATATATTGAAGTTGGTTGAGATTATAGACTTTGTTTTTTGGTAATTTTCCTGTTCTAAAAACCAAGTGTATAATAAGCAGTCATGAAGTTTGTCCTCTATTAAACTAATGAATGCTTGCGATTCTGCAAGCTCTATCGGTGTCAAAAGGTGGTCCAAGTCATGGCCTTTGTCAGTTCAAATTACCTCTTGCCTTGAGGACTTTGATAATATTAAATGTGCCAGTGATTGGTTCAAACCCTACCTTTAGCAGCGGCAATTCTCCTGATGGTGAAATGTCGGTAGAGCAGCATTCATTCACTACCCATTTTACTTGGACTAAATTTAAATATGCTTCGATTGATAAACAGAATGGGTCGAACGACGATTGATTGAATCCTTGACCCCAGGCATAAAGTTCTAGATTTGCCATTTTTGATGCAAAATGATTTAATCGGCAAAACAGCACTGCACACAAATCCAAGTACAGAAATCCCTGTACAAAGCAGTACTGAATGGACCTGGAGAAAGAGAAAGTACGACGAGGACGAAGAACCAGTACTAAAATATACAAAGCTAACCCATTTCACTAATCCAACAAAAATCTACTGCAATCTCTCCCCCAAATGTTCTTTCTACCCTTCGATAAGTGAATACGAAGCTCACTACCAACTAATCCATCAAAACAAGTGTTTTCAATGCAAAAGAATTCTCCCAACACCAAGATTACTAGATTTGCACTTGTCGGAAATGCACGATTCGTTTTTCAAAACCAAAAGCCAAAAAGAAGATTTGTATGAATGCTTTGTTGATGACTGCTCGGTTTTATTTCGCACTTTTGGAAAGAGGAATGAGCATATGGTCAAAATCCACTTGTATCCAGAGAATTTCGAATTTCACAAAGTCGTATTGGGGGAGCGGCATAATGAGAAAAATGCAGAGGTGGATAACAATGAAATTGATTTGATAACAAACGGTGTTGAACAGTTGCTCATTCCTCGGCAGTTACGCAATAAAAAAGTAAATTAGTTTGTATTGCTGTTTGTAACTGCCAATATTTGTCCACTTTGTACTAGGAACTTGATCTCTAACGGCGATCCATATTCTAAAACACATCACCAGCTCAATTCCACAGAGATGAACTTGTGACTGACGAAAAAAAAGTTTACATTCGAAAATATGGTGCAGGAAAAAAGTTCAATTGAAGAAGCTGAACCACAGAAGCTGACTATAATCTTACCAAACAAGGAAGAACTGTTCGTATCGGTGGTAGAAAAGACTATAATTCATGAAGTTCGCCAAGTTGTTTATGATTCGCCAAAAGCCCAATTTTACACTTGCTTTTATCTTTCTTACAAAGGTAGCAAATTAAGTGAAGATTTGGAATTGGGGCAAATCGAAGGATTTGATTATACATTGAATGCGGTGCAAGGTAATTATCTCTTAACAAGACTTGTACAATGAACATGAAGCCAGAGTTCATATCGGTAGATTAAGGGAAATTCTTAGTTACTTTAAATCAACCGCTGTTTCTTATGGATTGGATATGGCTGCCACCTACTGTTCTGCAGTCAGTGGGAAGCAATTATCTGGATTGGAAAAGGAGAAATATCAAAATAATTTGGATTTTGAAAATACAGAAACATCCATGGACAAGCACATTCCTCAAGATTACTATGCAAAGGAAATTGAATGCCTTGAACAGATTTCATTGTCAAGGTGGAACCCACCTCCATTCAGCAGAAAAATGCAGGGCGATTTAATCTACCTAACTGTTGAATTGTTTGAAAAGTCTATTGATATTACTTGTGCCCAGTCTGGGTTCTATGTTAATGGATCAACAGCCAAATCTTTTGATTTCAAACCAAGTTCACAAGTGTTTGATACTCTGCCTTCTCTCTTGTCTAGCTTAAGCAATCAATTTGATCAAAAGTTTAAGGAATTGCAAGAGTTTGTTACTGCAAGACATCCATATGAATATCTCTTGACCACCTGCCCATCCTACCCTTGGATTGTAAAGTCGCAAGAACACAAGCCAGAGCTGGCAAGAACTTTGGATGCCAATTTCAGCGCCAGCGATGTTTTGGAAACTCTATGCTCAAGAGACTGGAATGATGATTTGCAAAACGCCAGAGAGCTGCCAAGGGAATCGGCACAAGAAAGAGTACAACGTGATCAAACAGTCTTTAAAAACCATTCTGATTTCATTGATGCTGCATTGAAAGGAGCTATGGCTGTGGTAAACAAGACAATTTTGCCCATAAATCAATTGGAATCTGATTTATCTCAAATGTACTTGCACAACAACATCTTTCTATCTGAAGGATACGACAACAAGGATCAATTTGATCTTTATGGTGGGTTAGATGCTGCCCATGTTGCAATGAGCAAAGATATTGATGGAATCAAGAGTGTCTCTCACCGCGATATGGAAGGAATTCATACTTTGGGGACAGCACTTATTGACTACAAAGGGCGTAGAATCCTTGCGCAGACCATTGTTCCAGGTATCCTCAAAAAGAATGACAATCAAGAATCACCGGTCAAGTATGGGTCTGTTGATAGCGGCAAGGAAATTCAAGTTTCCGAACACGTTGTCCCTGAAGCTGAAAAATTGGCAAAGGCACTTCACTTGGCTCCCCACGCTCTAGTTGACGGAGAAGGCAAGGAGCATACTCTGTATACTTCCTTGGAAACCAAGGTAATTGTTTTTGATTTTAGTGGGTTAACGGAACAGATTCCAGATTGTACGTGATGGATCTGTACAGACTCTTCCCGGTCGATGCAACTTTTTTGGAAACTGTCCAAAAAGAGCCCGAAACACCATATCCTCATCAAATGGCTTTACTTCGTCCTGAATTAGTTGAATTGTTTTATGAACACAAAATCAGATTGGCAGTCAAGGAACACCAGGAAAATGCAGTCAAACAAAAGGAAGGAACAAAAGAAGAATTGGAAAAAATTGCTCAAGATTCTTTATCTTCTTTCCAATTTAGCTTGGCTTTAAACCCTGACGCATTTACAAAGGCTAACCAAGGAGCCAACAAAGAACAAATCGAAAAAGATGAAAAGTTGGTCAAAGAAGCTTCTGGATTCATTTCTGTCATGATATCCCAGTTAATTTTGGAACTCGTTCAATACGGCGTCTCAATCCCTGTTGACACTGTCAGTTTAACCAAGCTTTTGCATCGTAAGGGTATCAATATGAGGTACCTTGGTAAGATTGCCAGCTTGTTTGAACAAATTGAAGATAAATCAGTGGTGTACTTTACTGCTTTGTTGAAGGAAGAAATGATTGCTCGTGCTTGCAAGAGAATCCTGCGCAACATCATTGCCGATGTACCACTTGCATCAGTTGGCGGGTGCATTGCGCACTTTTTCAACTGTTTGTTTGAAAATGGAAAAGTAACACAGGTTTAAATCTCTTTAACAATAGACTGAAATTGCAAACATGACTGCAAAATCCCTCCACGACGAAATCAAGTCGGTTGTTGCACAAAGGTTCAGATTTAAACTTGCTGGTGATGCTCTTAAAGTCAGAAAGAATGCTCTGCTCCGTAGCATTTGTTTGAAAGTCGGCATCCAACTTGAATCTAAAGATTACACTACCAGCCAATTTGTCCAAGAAGATATTCTAAATATTTATCCCATCATCAAGCACGCTCCTCCTAGAGCTGCTTTTGCACAAGAAGCACATGAGCATGGAAGGATGAACATTGCTCAGGATCAAAAAGATTTTGGTATGGAACTGTTAAAAGAATCTCTGTCAATGTATGAGCAAGTCTTTGGACCTATTCATCCAGAAACCAGCCGTGCATATGACTATTTGGCGCTTCAATCATTCAATCGTAATGAGCTTGAACAAGCCATCTATTTACAAAGAAGGGCCCTCATTGCATCTGAAAGAACTACTGGCATTGATTCCCGTGTCACTTTGGAACAATACGTACTATTGAATTAACCATAGATGAACCTGGCTTACTTTGAATTTGCAAATGACAATCACCAATTGGGTCTTACCTACATGCACCATGCATTAAGATTATGGCTATTCTTGTGTGATGGATATGATCACCCAGAAACTGCTTCGGTATTGTCAAATATCGGTGCCATGCTACAAAAAACTGGAAATTCTAAATTATCTGTCGAATACTGTGAAAAAGCAGCCAGACTAACTGAGAAACTATATACTCTTAATAGTGCCAATGCTGCTGCTGCTTACGAATCATTGGCTGAAGCTTATATTCTCAGTGAGGATTATCGCAAAGCTCTTGATGCGCAAAAGGTTGTCTATTCTTATTTCAAATCTAGTGGTGACAAGCAAGTCGCTCAAAAAGCAGGCGACCGTTTGAAAAATATTACTGCTAAGGCAGTTGAACAAGCCAAGAAGGAATTGGCTCTTAAAAAGAAATAAATCGTAGTCCTTCAATCGGACAATCTACCTTTCGTCCGGAAATAAGTTGCAAAATGAAAAACAAAAAATCTAAAAAACGCAAGGTTGTAATTGATTCTGATGAGGATCCGATTATTGAAATCAGCGAACTAAAGCGAAAGCCAAGAGTGTCTACCCAGATGCTTGTGACAAAGCACGAACCCATATTCACTGCAGAGCTGGCAGTTCACAAGAAAAAGATTGATCAAGTGCGGGACTGGATGCAGACAGCACTCAAAAGCACCAAACCAAATGTACATTCTTGCTAACCTAGATTCTGGTTCTATCTGGTCCAAGCGGCTGTGGTAAAACTGCAACAGTAAATTGTCTTGCAAAAGAACTCTGGAGCAAAGTAATTGAATGGGAGAATATTATTGATACTTCGCTGTTTGACTCTGTATTTGATACAAATTATGGCAATGAAACTATAGCGGATAATTTCTCAAAGTTCTTGGAGACCAATGGGACAGGGTCATTGTTAACGTTCAATGGGGGGAAATCAGATGGTAATAGACGGTTTTTACTTGTCGAAGATTATCCAAACGTAATGCACGATAAAGTGCGGAAAAAAGTTCAAGATGCGTTCCAAAGATATTTAGAGAATGTGGTTGCAGTACCAATCATCATCATAGTCTCGGACATTAGCAATTCTTTGGACTGGAATGACGGGCCAATTACCAAGAAAGAACTGCTACCCAAGGAAATCTTGTTTGGCCAGTATTATTCAGAGATTCCATTCAATCCGATTGCCCGGACTTTTGTTGCTAAGGCATTGAATAGAATTTGTAACCTGGAGGCGATTACTCTGTCCCGTGCAGTTACAGATTCTGTTTCTGTTTCTTGTGGTGGAGATATTCGTACTGCAATTAACAACTTGCAGTTCAATAATTTACTGTCTGAAAATTCAGTTTGGTTTCAGAAGGATGCTGATCTATCGCTCTTCCATGCAATTGGCAAAATACTGCATTGTAAGAGAAAAGTACACGAAGCAAGTGGAGAAGGTTTGCTCAATCCCGACCTGTCCTATTTGAAACGGTGCGAATTGCCGTTTAATCCAGAGGTAGTTTGGTGTTGACTTAGGACATTTTCGATTCTTTGAATATCGGGTGCTCCTTCTTTTTGGCGTTTATTCATGAAAACTATCCAAACTATTGTAGTCCAGATGAATTGGAGCATGTCACAAATTCTCATTATTTCAGTGAGGCTGATTTAATGATTGGAAATTCACAGGTAATACTTTATAATTTTAGTCATTCAAGAATTTGACATCTTATTGCTATTCGGTTGCCGTAAGAGGGTTGCTCTTTTCGTGGGTGATTAATCGAACCGTCCCAAAGTTGGGATTCTTTCATTTCAACAAACCAAATATATGGCAGACAGATAAATGCAAAAGGGAAAATCTGCAAAATTGCAATGAAATTATAAAGCACTGCAATGAAAACTATAGCCTGGGATCCACTGAACTCGGTCTATCGCACAATCACAGCTCTAGAAGTGTTCGAACAGAAATAATACCCTATTTGGGTATCATGAATCGCCACAAGTCGCCCACAAAGTTCAATAGTATCTGCGATTAACCGTAGATTACCACCGTAGTCAAATATCCAAGATGTCTAATTACAATATTAAAATTCCGCCCCAACAATTTAGAGCAGATGATGGGATCGAGGATCCCATTTTCAACGCCAAGATTAGTAGAAAAGAAAGTGCTTCAATTCTGTTTTTGCATGAATTAGAAAGAGCAAATAGAGAATCTCTGGGAGATTTATATTTATTGGAAGACGACATAGAGGACTAACTTACACGGCGGGTGTTGCAGATCTTCTACGCTCGCTCAAGTATTGCTGTGATACTCCTAGCCGTACATGTAGCGGTGTGGTGTCTTGTTTCAATATCCATTGTACATATTCATTAAACTGGATTTTCCCATCTTTGTTTTGATCCAATTCCTGAATTAATCAAGGGTACATTGAGCGTCTGAATCAAGTTTCTTCTAGTCACTCCTCTTCGGATCAATTCCGCGTGTAGTGTTTTGAATTCGTTGATATCAATTGATCCTGAATTGTCCCTATCAAATTTATTGAAATCCTGTGTAATCAGCTGCAGCACTTCCAAATCTTCAGGCGGAATTTGTAGGATTTTAAAGCGGTCCTCCCTCCTCCACCAAATCAAAACTGCGTCAATAATTCATTACATTCTTCAAACTCAATCTGCCCATTCCCATCCTTATCCAAGATTTTCATGTCAACCTTTGCTTCTTTGTCGCTTAAAAAGTAGCCCATATCTGCGCATAGCAGTCTGAATTCCTTTTCGCTAATATTTCCATTCTTGTCAAAATCGTATTTATCAAATCTTGTTAGCAATTTATTACGTCTTTCGAATAATGTTAATTTCAGATTTGATAGGAGTGCCTTGATCTCGAATTACTTGTTTTTGTACTTCAGCTGCCTCTTGCTTTTCTCGCTGTTTTATCTGGTAGTTCTTTGAGTGCATGCTCATCTTGTATTTTTCGTGGAAATGTCAACAATGATTCCGAATGAACAGCTGATAGTGATTGCCGCCAGGTATATAAATTATGCGTGATAGTGTAGCGCACATTCCTAATGGGAATTATTCATCATCTCGGACTTTAAAGGCAGAGTGTTTTATTCGTTGTACAGAATACTGACCGCAAATGTATAGGGGGTGATCCACTTATTTTAGATAGCAATTAAGAAAGAGCCTAAATTTTGATTCAGCTCGGAGCTGCCAAACGACAGGCGCAGTGAGATGCGGTGGGCAAGGCAAAGCAAGTTTTTCGAAAATTGGAATAGAAGGTTGCAAACTGCTTTACCAGTCGGATTTCATGGCCTTGTCTTGACATGTGGTTTCAATCGAGTACTTTTGGTGGAATCATAAGTTGAGCTTTGTGAGCCAATGCCAAATTGAAGGGGTAAGGTGATACAAATTAATGGGCGTGTCCAAGCCTTGGGCCGTCAGTATAAAAGATGCTAAAATACAGGCAGAATAATGGAATCGGAATTAATAATGGATAGCATGTATCCAAGTATTTCTGGTGATAATTTCCAAGACATGTCTGTACGGGTATCGCCGCGTTCCGTAAGCTCCTGCACATCAAACCTCAGCACTCTATCAACCTCATCTAATGTTCGCAGGAAAAGTTTTTCTTTATTTGCTATTATTGAAAGCTTATCAATCAACAAAGCCTTGGGTCCGTACGACTCTTGCTCCGACGATTCAAGCGATACAAGCTCTCCAACATCCTATTCGACGATACCTGAAGAACAAGGGCATCTAACTACTTTTCCGAAATATGGTAATGAGGTGAGCAAGCTATCATCTCCATGCCGACACAGCTACTCAAATAACAGATTAAGTTTGACAAGCAGAAGACCAAGTATAGTGGCCCAGAGTGACGGGATCCCAATTCAGTATTATCGCTACGGAATTTACATCTCAGTAGACACGGCTGTTACTTCCGAAAAGTACACAATGTATAGAGTAACCTGTCGTATTTTAAAATATAATGGCGTGCAAGAGCCCGCAAAGAATTTTCTAATGCGCTACAGCGAGATATACAAATTCCATCAAAAACTGGTAAATTGTTTGCTAACTTGGATTAAAAAGTTTCCCAGTGAACTCGCAGATGCTCCTCTTTTCCCAAAGAAAGAGTTCTTTAAGAGATTCGACCCAGACGTCATTGCACATAGAGTAGTTCAATTCAATCAAATCCTCAAATTTATCGTCTTGCATCCTACATTGGTTCAATCTGAAAATGTGACTAAATTTTTGGAACTGTAATATAGTACTATAAAGAATTGATTTTATGCAATTTATTTAAAATGCGACTGCCAGTACAATTGCGTAGAAAGCCGAAGTGAGTGCCTTTAATCCTTCTGCAGAAGATGGAGTTCTATATGCATTTGATGTTCCGTAAAGCACGCGGGCAGTTGTCGTAGTAGCAGCTTTGTTTGTTGTGTATTGAACAGTAGTGGCAGCGTTTGCCTTAGTAGTCGATCTGTACAATGGGGTAGTTACGACAGGTGCAGGAGGTTGATATACTGAAACAGAGTAAACCTTTGAAAGTGTTTTCCCATATTCTGCTGGAGTAGTGGTTGTAAATACTGGATTGGCGACATCATATTTTGCGCGAGTAACTGCAGAGTACGTCTTACTATATACTGGAGGTGTACTAGTTTGAGGAGTAGCTGTGGTAGCCGGACCATAAGTCTTGAGCGACGAGCTAGTTGTAGTAACTGTGGTAGCTGGACCATAAGTCTTGAGCGACGAGCTAGTTGTGGTAGGAGTAGCTGTAGTGGCTGTGGTAGTACCAGACTTTGAAGTAGATTGACTAGATGTAGTGCATGGAGTTGAGGTAGACTTTGAGGACGTTGTGGTTGTACTGCTTGTCTGGGAGTTGGTAGTAGATGCAGAAGTTGTGCATGGGGTAGTGGTAGAACGTTGGGTAGTTGTACCAGTAGTAGTGGAGCCAGTTGTGGTTCCAGTAGTAGTAGTTCCAGTAGTAGTTCCAGTAGTAGTTCCAGTAGTAGTTCCAGTAGTTGTACCAGTTGTGGTTCCAGTAGTAGTTCCAGTTGTGGTTCCAGTAGTACTGCAAGTTGTAGATGCACTAGTAGTAGTGGTGTGTTGATACGAAGGCTTGGTAGTAGTAGTGTGTTGATACGATGGCTTGGTAGTAGTAGTGTTTGTGTTGGTAGTGGTGGTGTGTTGGTACGAAGGCTTAGTAGTGGTGGTGTGTTCGAAGGCTTGGTAGGGTAGTTGTGTTGAGTGGTGGTGTGTTGGTAAGATGGCTTGGTAGTGGTGGTGTGTTCGAAGGCTTGGTAGGGTAGTTGTGTTGATGTGTTGGTACGAAGGTTTAGTAGTAGTAGTGTGTTGATACGAAGGCTTAGTAGTGGTGGTGTGCTGGTACGAAGGTTTCGTAGTAGTAGTGTGTTCATACGATGGTTTAGTGGTAGTAGTGTGTTGGTACGAAGGCTTAGTAGTGGTAGTGTGTTGGTAAGATGGTTTAGTGGTAGTAGTGTGTTGATACGAAGGCTTGGGTGTGTTTTTAGTGAAGGCTTGGTAGGGTAGTTGTGTTGATGTGTTTTTA